>JAQFVV010002793.1:0-19166 GCA_028023455.1 Epiperipatus broadwayi | reverse complement strand
TAATAAGACCAGTTGCAAAGATGGCTGCCAAAAGTGCAAAAAAGCATTTTTTTTTGTGTAAATAACAGATTGATAAGACATATTAAAAAAGAAATCTTTTATTAACTTTATTGGACACTTTTATTTTTGAGAAAATCTACACACATGCCAGTTGATAAACTACCTAGAATAAACTATACTTTTATTAGTGTATTCTATTTACTGAAATGTCATATTCATAAGACCAGTTAAAAAAGAACAATAAAAATGGATTACTGGATTCAACACATTGACATCTGTTTTCTAAGAACCATGAATTTAAATTAAGATCATCTAATAAATAAAACCACAATTTCCAGTGCATTATAAATTCATTCTTATTTTTTTGTAAAATATTCATTTATTGTCACTCAAATTTGGAACATCTGCATATAAAACCAAATAATTCCATGCATATCAGGAGTAAAGTGTTCATCGTTATAAGTTAAATAAAATGCCAATTTTATAAAAACAAAAACAAATTAATTTTAAAAAACTACCTTAAGAATTGTTCACTAAAGAAAGAGAAGAAAATATAAAATACCAAGTACCCCAAGCATTAATTGTGAGATCATAACACCACTTATCAGATGTAAATTATTACATCCCATTGGAAACATATTTATTATGTACATGTTGGAATTCTAACACCTATATTATAATGTCTGTGGATAACCTAGTAAATATATGAATACTCATAACTGACATTCAAAGGAATTATGATACTACAAGCTTATTAGATAACACAGGAATCAGTGATAATTGTCATTTACATTTGGATAGATTCATATGTGTATTGAAAGTGGATTATATAATTATCAACCACCTATCATATATTAGGGGATTAAAACATTAGAGTAATATGGAATAAATTATATTGGATTATCCAAGAGACCACAATCAAATTCTCTAATGCCATTATTGTTTTATTTTGAATACTTACAAATTATTATAATAATTTGATTACTTTACCCAGTATAGTGAATATTTTAATGCCAAATGTATCAATGAAATCTTCAAGTCAATCACACTTACATAACCAATTAAAGGAATCTGCTTAAACTACAAAAGGTTAAATAACTCTTGAATAATACTTGTCAAGATAAATTATTTAGGTTTAATCTCAACATAGACCATAATAAGTCATAATCCTCAATACTAAATTATTATCAGTGAAATCAATCTGTGTATATACTTTCCTTTAATTTATGCTAAGAACCTTGTTTATCATCACCCATAGTATAAATACAAATACTAGTTATGATAAGTTAGTGTTATTTTAATATGCAATTTTATGACCTACATTCTAATTATCAATGTAAAAAAATATTTATCTATTAAAAAATCTATCAAATAATTTTAAATAGAAAACTTAGTTACTGATGTATTATACATATATAATTATGTACACATACTAAATATGATACATATATTAAGAGTATATATATATATATATATATATTAATTTATTGCAAAAATATTTAATGATATATATATATATATATGATATTAATTTAAAATAAAATTATATGTATTAAGTGAAATTAATTTGCACTATATACACATGTATTATTATATACACTTACTAAATATGATATATACATAAGAGGTATATATTTTAATTTATAGCATAAATATTTAATGATATATGAATTAAGGTACAATATAGTTTTACATTTTTATTTATTGTGATTGACTAAAAATTTAAAAATAATAGAGATAAAATAGTCAAAATAAGAGTCATGGATCACATGACCCTATCTGTTAAGCTTGTAAGTTATAAAACAATGAGGATTGTCAATTCCTCTACAAGCTTTGTGTTAAATGCTTAGCCAGAGCCAGCACTTAAAATATCTCTGTCAGGAACCCCTCCCCAAACCCCTGACCATGTTTTCATGCTTTGGCACTCCTCAGAGAGGTGTCAGGATAGGTTCAGACACTAGATCTAAAAATACCAACCCAAAGCCAGAATTTGTCTAAAAGTTATCTATTGAGTGGAAAATCCTCATTGTTTTATAACTTACAAGCTTAAGAGATAGGGTCATGTGATCTATGACTCTTATTTTGACTATTTATAGTCCCTGCCATAAGTCTTATGCAATTTTTATATTGCTAAGACAACTACTATATGGTATGGCCGAAGATCTATCAGTCCCATATAGCTATTTGAGATGGATAGCTGGGTTTGTAAACATGTAGATATCTGAAAATTTCAGATTTTCCACTCAATAGATAACTTTTAGTTAAATGCTGGCTTTGGGTTAGTATTTTTAGATCTAGTGTCTGAACCTATCCTAACACCTCTCTGAGGAGTGCCAAAGCATGAAATCATGGTCAGGGATTTGGGGATGGGGTTCCTGACAGAGATATTTTAAGTGCTTGCTCTGGCTAAGCATTTAACACAAAGCTTGTAGAGGTATTGGCAATCCTCATTGTTTTAATAAAGTTTTTTTTATATTTAAAAGTAATAGAAATAAAGTTTTTTTAATATTAAATGCTTTTATTGACTATGCACTAAAAAGAAATAAACTAATTGTTTTTTCAACCACAATTGAAATTTTTGAATTTAACTTAAAATAAAAGCATGGGGTGGTGGGTGGGAGTAAAATTAATTAAATCAATCTCTATTTTTTATGATGAGGGATTAACTTAATTAATTTCTCAATCCCCCTTGCTTTTATTTCAAGTTAAATCTAAAAACTCCAATTGTGGTTTGAAGAAACAATTACTTTTTTTTAGTGCACAATCAATAAAAGCATTTAATATATAAAAAAAATTCTACCTGACTTTTGTTAATGAGTAACTTGCTATGTAATCTTTTATTGGTATCAAATAAATATCAATTAATTATATTTAAATAATTGTTTAAAATGACAAAATACTGTTTGCTTCACTATTATATATAAATATTAATATTTGAAGTCTCTGGACTTTTAAATTTAGATAACTATGAAAGAATCAAATTTTTGTGAAAAATATATCATTAAATTGATGTTTTTTTCATATCTGAATGTATCATCTAAATTATCAAACTCTGGAGATATCTTATGTTCTGAATAATGTCTGTGATTTCTTTTTAAAAGTTTTTTTTAATCTATTAGATTATCAAGATCTGTCTTGGACATAATTTTTTTTAATCTTTATAAACTAATTTCATCATTTATGATGTGGAATTTGAATTATAAAGTTATTTTTTAATCAACATAAGATAAATATGTTCACTATCAAGAATCTATACTTCAACAAGTTTAAATAAGAGATAAAATTATCAGTAAAATAATTACTTACAAGTAAACAGTCAAAAGAATTATTTTAGGAAATAAAAAAAATTGGATAGAATAAATAAAAATGTTTTGGAAAATTAAATTTTTTATCTATTTTTCAAATAACAACACAACCATTTATTACTTTTCTAATCATAGTTATAAATTTGGAAAAATATAAATGATTTCAATGTGTATTTGAGTCATTTATATTTTCCCCAGTACATATAAGACTTAATGTGATTGGGTTGTTATTTGAGAAATATATAAGATCTAAGCAAAAAGATTGTTGCAACGTAAAATAACAAATGTACAAGGTGCTAAACTTTAATAAATATTAAATGATGTATTTAATCATTAATATTAAAGTATATATCTGACTTACAGAAATATAATAATTTATGATTTTAAAACTAAATAGTAAAGGTTAATAATGAAATTGTTTAAAGATAACAATTTTTTATGAGTGAGTCCCACTAAAATGAACCATATAAATTAATTCAATATAAAATGTAGATGTCTATGATTTTTGTCTAGTGAAATTTTATAACTTTTATTTATATTAGTAAAATCTTGATTCTGAAGACAAAAAAAAATATGCTTCTAATAAGTGAGTACTATAAATTTTTTGAGTGGACAGATTTACAAATGAAAAGATGAAAATGATGACTAAAACAAATCTTACGGTCATAGGGGGAAAAAAGTTTGAATATTTTTTATACATTATAAGAAATGGGTAATATCTTCTTCAACTAATGATTCAATATATATTTATTGACAAAGTATCTTAAGGAAAAATATTTTATCTAAAATTGGGCAATACTGATTTGGTTTTGATATGAAATATCTTATCCAAGTGACCACTTCACTCATTGACCCTTACAATTGCAATATTTCTAATATTTTTATAATTATGAAATTCTAAAAAAAAGTGGAAGTGGGTTTTGAGTTGTGTCAAGATTATTTGAAAAGATATCAACAAAAATATTGTTTTTTGCTATGCAATAAAATTCATGTAGGTGATTGCTTATCAAAATAAATAGATTGAGCACAACAATAATATTTTTATCATTTATATCTGTGTTTCTCTTCATCATCTAAGATTTATGTCTCTCCACAAAATAGTGACAAATATCTGATAAAAAATATTAAAATAGATTGAATAAATGATATCTTGTGAATAAATTAGTGACGTCTGTGGGTTACTTGAATATTAAAATATATTAAATGTTTCGTGAATATCATCAATTTCAGATGTATTTCATCAAAGTAAATTAAGTACTCTTTCGAATTCAATTTTTTAAAATTTGTTTCATTTTTAGTCATCTCTTTGAGGTAATCCTAATTCTTTTTTTTCTTTTAAATCACTTATCTTTTTTTCTATATTCTTTTATTTCTACTGAACACAATCATTAATAGCATATACATATTTAATAAGATTATAAATTTTATAGGATTAACTCAGTTTGTTTTATATATAAGCATGAATGGTTGTATGTAATTTCAAAACAGTAATGTATAAAAGATAATGATTTTTTGTTTTTAATCCATACTCAGACATGTTATATTGCGAAAGGATTTAGATTTGAATATTTTCAAAAGTAAAATATTTGCACGAAAGATATTTGTTTTCCTCTAGGAGTTTGAAATATAATATTTTCCAAAAAGATGTATTTCTTTCTTAGTTCTAATAATTCATCAATTCGCGAAAAATTCACTCTTGTCATTATTTCTTTGCTTTATTTTGTTTATTTATTTTTAAAAAACAAATTTGAGAAAAGAATTAAAGATCAAAATTATCTTTCTTCAAAATATATTATTTAAAACTATTTTCACTTTCTGTAAAAAAAATTTAGATGTTATTGTCAAATGCATTTTTTAGCATGCAAACAAATATCAATAATCATTATTTTTTTAAAAAAAAGCAAAAACACATAGAATATTCAACGTAAATACTTGAGAAATAATGAACACACACATACATATTTCATTAAGACCACTAGCTTTTGCTGACTGTTTCTATTAATGAAGTTGGCTATTATATTTATCTGCTATACCTATGAGATAGATTTCAAATCTAAATGGAACAAGTCTTCGATTTATTTTAAAAAGTGAGATTATTCCTAACGCATCGGGTTTTATAATATAGGCCAATAAATATCCACTCTGATCTAGAAAATAACGATTTCAAAATAATTTAGATTGATCAGAAAAAACATGACTATAATATGACTTCAATAGTCTTAACTTTTAATGAAACTTTCACCAATGTAGATATTGAACCCACTTTTACCTTTAAAATGAGAAACAGCTGTGAATAAACCTAATCATTATTCTGCATTTAAAGATACAGTTGTAAATATTGAAAATAAGTTGTATTAAAAGCACTACATTTTAAATATACAAGTTTTGTCGTAGTTCAGCCTGACATTTTTTTATTCATCCACCCTACATTATTACTTATTTTTATATTAATTGATATATCTTTTTCAAGTACATAATTTTTTAGGATATGCCTATTAAAATGTTTTGTATAGCTTTTGGAGATTTTAATTTTGTAGTTGAGTTTATTAATATGTATATTTTTTTTATTTAGGTGTTGAAAGTACCATTTTTTTACATCTTTAATTGTTTATTCACGTAACAAGATTTTAAATTTTTGTAAGAATTAAAATTATAAGATTGTAATAATGTAAACATAATAAAAGAGTGAGTAATGATTAAATGATTGAAAGATAATTTGTAAATACATTTATTCCAATCTCCCTAATACATAGCTTTTCTTTATATTCTTTTTAGCAAACTTTATTTTGTCCATTAACTTTTCACATGATCTTGTTTTAAGTTTATATCATAATATTTATTTCTCTCCTAAACTTTTATATCTATTTTTTTTAAATTTCTGTCATTGCTTCAATAAACTGAAAACTTGTTGAGATATAAACCTGAATGAACTGCACTTTGTATGTGGCATTAAGTTTTTTTTTTTTTTTATAAATCTTGTCATTCTATTAGTATGCCATCAATTTTCATAATATTGTTTTTTCACATAAAAATAATAGAATAGCTTGTTGCTCAAGAGTTTATAAATTGTTTGAGCACTGGAAAGATGGAATCATGATTTATTTCCTTTGAGCTCTAAATTTCTTATTCCAATGTATTAAACAATGCAGGGCAAATAATTATTGCTTTCTTTCTCAGGAGTTTATGTAAAACTCAAGCATTAAAAGTGACAGACCTAGAGGTACAATCTATAGATTTTAAAATCTGGAGAACAATATTTGAGAATCAGAGATGATAGAGTTAGACCATGAACTATAAATCTGAGCACTAGAATCTGCTAAATTGGGCATGATTTATTGCAGTTGAAAGTGAGATGTATCTAACTTTTATATAAAAATAAATCCCACTTTCCTTGTACTTCAAATACTTATTTTGTGAACTGTTGAACATAATTAATTGATAGTGTATTTCTAGAATACCATTATTTTTTCCACTCTCCATCTTCAGTAACCAAGTGATATCTTGGAGTTTTATAATTTAATTTTATTTATTATAAATGTGAGCAAAAAATACCACCTTGCACACTTATAGACCCATATAAATTATTTTGCTTTCAAGAAGTCTAATTCACCAAACATCACACGATCACCATTTCTTATGCTTGCTCATAACAGTTATTAAAGTCTAATTCATATATTAATTATGAGCTAATAAAAGATCAAAGTATTTTTTGGTCATAAACTTAGAAATATCAAGTGTTAGACTTAATATGCTGGCTGATACATATTTAATATGTGATTGATATTGAGAAATATTTAGGTTCATTATATATATATATATATATAATGAACCTGAAATATTTATCATATATATATATATATATATATAAAGTTTAAACAAGCATGAAAACTATTTAAAAGATTCACAATCATGCATCATGCCAAGATTATTTATAGTCATGTGTGGCACAGTTGTTTATACAATTACTATTCTTTAGGTATAATTTCATAAAACAATCTCTTGAGAGAATTTTTCTGTGTCAATAACCAATTCTGCACTACATCATAATGTAAACGAAAATATACACAAATTATAATCAATATTAGACCTAATATAGAGTCAAAACTCTTTCAGATTGTAACCACTAATATGCAACTTGTGTATAATTTAATTCAACAACTAAATCTGGAAAACCATGTTGTGTTTATTTATATTTGTTTGAAATAATCACAGAATTATAGAGATATGATTAAATATTTTATTAATATATATGCAACATATATTTACAATATATATCACTGATATATCTTTGTCTGATATGAGGCAAGCTGTCATATTACAGTTGGAAGTGTCACCATTTCTATATATAAGGCAACTGCCATGATACAGCTGTAAGTGTTAAGTAAACCTAAAAGAAAACCTGAGTCCCTTCCTTCAATCCTTACATGGCAACTATATACTATATTTAGCAAACTATTTACACACAATAAAGACTAAAATATTTTCAAAATTATTAAAATATTCCCTTTGTAATTCAGCAAAGCATCATTTTAATATTTTAATACATTCTGATACTTTAATATCAAAAATTTAAATAAAGAAAATATGAATACCTCCCTTTAAATTATCTACTTATGCAAAACATATTTAAAATGTAAGTTCATGTGTTTTCTCTATTTAAAAATAGGTTTCTCTTACTTAACAATTTTTTTAAACAAAACTATTAATAAATTATATTGCTTGATACTTTGTATTTCCTTTATATATATATATATTTTACATTTATCATAGCATTCAAATCATTTTTCGTTATTCTTGCTTTCATTCCAATTCAAATATACATTTATTTTGAGCTAAATGATCTATACTACTTGTGGAAAAATTAATAATTCCTCTCCTATCTTTTATATTATGCCAAGCATCAAATATCTCAATATCATTAGCAATAGAAATTTTTATGTCTCATGTTGCCTTTGCATAAACTATCAATTTAACAGTTTAGCCATTACTTTACCATCTTATAAAAACTGTCCTCTGTGATGTGATTCTTGCAGTTATAGATAGCAATTATGGTGTACAGTATGGAATAATAAAAATAATTCAAATGAGTAAGAAAATATTATCATGGATACAGTGCAAAAGAATAATAAGTCCATATTTATTAGGTATCTAAAATTCATGTTATTTTATTCTAGCTCTTATTGACTATAAGGTAATGCAAATGTCCATAAAAATAATATACAGACCTTTGTTACCTGTTATATTTAACAAATTCAAAGTGTACAATACTGCTCACAAATAACCTCTTTTCAATATATCCCTAAACACCTATGATTTCATATAACAATTACTCTCTGACCATCATCCTATATTTTTCACACTGAATAACTCTATTAACATTGTAAAAATATACAAGCCTCATTCTAAAATAATTTTCAAACATTACTAAAAAAGCAACAAAGGTCTAAATTCATTTCAAAGTGGTTTTAAAAGTTTTTGAGCACAAATGATCTTGATAAAACATTAATCGATTTTATATATTTATTTATTTATTGTTACATTATATAATTTAGAGATCAGTATTGCTATATTTTTGTGTAGCTTAAAAGATAAGATTAATAAAGATAATACATTACTAACTCAACAATGTTATAAAATATATGTACATTCAAGCATTTATGATAAACATTTTTTCTTTAAAATATCTTTTCACTTGCATCCTTTTTTTATAAAACACATACAATGATAATTATATTAAAGAGTTCATTCAGCCATTCACTATGTAATTCAAGCAATATGCTAATTATAAGATAAAGTTTTAACTTTAAAATATAACATTAAAAAAAATCAAGCAAATGCAATGTTAATGATAAAATGAAATTACCTATAATCTCAACAATTTGTCAAAATTATGTAATGGCAATCTGCTTCTTAGATTATATATTCAACCAAATTATTATTAATAGTTACCTAGTCAAAAACTATTTTCTGACAACCTATTTTTCTTAATTTAACATAATAATAATAAAAACATCTATTTTAAGAATAAATTTTTAAAATACATTATAACAACAGGTTCATTTGTAATAAATCAAGAATATTCTAAGTACTAATGTTAGTTATAAAAAGTTCTTCTCTTCTACTCATAAGTTGAACACTTGTCAGAAATCCACCCCATTGCCTTATTACCAACAGAAAGTTCTGAACAAAATCATACTCTTCCCTCAGTGCCATTTAATGAAATGAAAAAATAAAATCTAATTCAATAAAATCTATGAAAAATATTAAACATCCTTAAAGGATAAATGTTTCTTCCATTCCTTTTTGAAAATCTTATCCAGTCATGCAATATCTCCATAAAATATCAATTTATGTGAAAATATTTCTTACATACATCTTTCTTAATTCCAGCTGTTGTATAAAGCAGATATATTGTGATAAATATAACACATGTAATATTTGCATTTCCATCAGTCAAAAACATTAGTAAAAACATTGTATAATATAAAATTATTTATTTAATATATTTTTCAGCAGACACATATTTTATAAACTGAAGGTAAATATATGTCTTCTTTTAAAATATTCAAGACTTTATTCTTAAAATGTATATATTTCAACTAGAGATTTTTCAGCTAAAATGACAGTTATACCATCAAAGACATTATTTAACTGAAATAATATCAATCTTTTAAACAGACATACTATAGCTTATTTATTTCAGATAAAATCATTTCAAAGCATATAGTTTATTTATTAATTTGTACTGATAGTAAATCTTTTAAAAATGCATAAAACTTTCAACATTCATTTTCTCCAATTTTTTTTCAAAATACATTGTTTCCAAAATGTGAAATTCATTTAGATTAAATTTTAAAAGTAAATTAAATGCAAAATGTGATCTTATCATTCGTATAACAAATAGTCACTGGAGTGCATCATAAAGAAAATTATTTTTAATCTCATTTTGTAACTTAAATGCAGAGTATTAACTCTTCTCTTCCTTTTCTTAAACTTAATATTATGATAATGATTTTTTTTATAAAATGTTCATTTCCTCTTTATTAACTTAAGATTTCTTGACAAATTAGTCTCAGTTATTAAAGTTAAATATTCATTAACTCTAAGCATGTTATTTATAAAAAAATTAAATTTCTTACATATATCTCTGGTCTTGTAGAATATTCTCTGGCATTTGGTGTACATTATTCCAGTATACAAATGACTATTATAACGTTCAATAAAAATTATTGTAGTTTTAAATTAAGTTTCAAGCAGAATTTTCTGACACGGAACTTTTGTGTTTATTCACTCATTATTAAAATAGTTATAAAAATTATACTTTTAAACACTTTTAAGAGAAGATAATAATAATTTTAAAAAAATTACTACTGTCATAATAAATAATTAATTATAAATTTCAAAATGCTGTTACTTTTTTTACTTGTACCACTTGCACTGTATTATTTTTTTGTTTACTGTCTAGACTGGATCAAACCTTTGCTTTCATACTGCTCTAATCTAATGATTTCATTGGTCAATTCTGCTAAAAAATGCTAATTTACATAACTAAATCAATTTCATTTTTTAAAATTAAACTTTAAAATTATGATTCATCATTTATTAAATATTATCAGATTATTCAATACTTTAAATATTAAATATTTTTTTCTAAAAAAATTAAATCTTTGTTAAAACAATTTAAACATTTTAATGATCTTAAAACTATTAATTTTTAAAACAAAATATTATATTTAAACAAAATAATAATAATAATAATAATAATTATTATTATTATTATTATTATTATTATTATTATTATTATTATTATTATTATTAAAACACTATCTTTATCTCTAATTCTTGCTACATTATATTATGTATCAAATTTTGTTAACAAACTAAAAATCAAAGTTTTTTTCCCAACTCTTGAAAGCTCAACCAAACACCCTAAACCATGTGACACTTTCAGAACATTCTAGACTAATATTAAATTAACTATCATTTAAATAAAATTTTGAACAAAATAATTACTTTCAACATGTTATATAAAATATTTACTGTTATAATTAAACTATTATCATATCATCTTTGAATATAATATATAAAATTAATACTATTTTAACCCATATATTATATTATTTTAATTTAGATCAAAATGACTAAACTATTTAAACATCTTTATAGACTTCTATTTACTGAATTTCAATTCCTACTACCTATGACATCATGATTACATATTAGAAAATAATCTAAATATATTTTTTTTAAAAAGTAACTAAATTTCAAATTCTACCTTATCAATCTAGACCAATTATAAAGGTACAATATATATATATATATACCCAGTTGATATATATTGGCTAGGCGTAGCATGTAGATTACCATGCAACTATTAAAGGAAGGGACTCAGATGCTTTTTTAGATTTACCTAACATTTTCAGCTGTACCAAGAATGCTTGCCTTATGTACATATATGGTGATAATTCCAGATATACTGTGTAAGCTTTCTTTATGTCAGGTTTAAGATCTAGCAGCTTCCAGTTTAATGTGATCTTGCCTCACTGACTTAACAATATAATGGACAGTGTGCATACTGCTTTTCAGTGGTGACAATTATTTGTTGTTCTATGATTTTAACTCCCAATGGACTGCTCATTTATAGTTAGATCCCTTACGATATTGAAATCAATCTGATTCATTAAGCATCATCACCTAGTTGCCTGTTTCTTGAAATAGATATACACCCGGGTCTCTTTTTACGTGGACTTATTTAACACGATTTTGAAGTTACATGATTCGTGTTTCACCAGAAGTCGATTTCCGATAATGCGCTATTACTTTAAATAATAAATTTCATGCACTTATGTTATATTGAAAGTAATAGCACATTATTGGAATTCGACTTTCATCTTAATTTCAATATTTTCAGTGCTTTATAATAGTAAGATTTTATGCAATAATGAAATTAAAATCATGATTTTCACATTTTATGTATACACATATTAAATTTTACAAGATTATAATGTAAATTTGTTCAAACATTGTGCGTGTTAATTTTGCATTTTAAATCACATTCTGTTTTTGCCTTTTAAATAGGAATGTAATCAATTATTATTTTCTTATTAATGACACTAATCATTAATGTGTTCTTAAATTCCAAAGAGAGCTAAATGGTTGTATGTCTGGATATTGCGAGCTTCATAAACAATTAATAAAATCATTGTCATAAAGATTAATTACTAATTACATTGTCACCAAAAAATCAACACAACATGAGAGTGATGTTGGTGCTAGTTGTATTTCCTCTTGAGAAAAATCTGAGTTTTTTATCAGTTTGCAAACGAACTTGTTTATCGATAATAATTAAAACGTGTATTAAAAAAATGAAAATTACTGTACAGTAAATTATGCATAAAAATATATTATTTTGAATAAAATTAAATATTAAAGGTAAAAAAAAGTTTGTCTTGTATCAATTTTTTTCAAATTTAAAATTTTTTATTAGTCATATTTTATCTTTTTTTGTGCAAATTTTAAAGTAATTTTACGTTGGTGCTTTGCTTTTACACAAATTTTGAAAAACCACAGATCACACCCCCCCCTTTTCAATGTAAGTTACATCTATTTTTGTGCGATTTCATTTGCGCGTGTTTTCTGAGGAACCTATCTATCGTGTAAAATGAGACCCAGGTGTATCTTATCTATTCACATATACATTGGTCTGTAATAATGAATGTTCAACCAAATCAAGATAAGATGGAATCTGGACAAGTACATTAGGTGAAGGTAAATTAAGCTATATCAATTTCCAATGATATTAAAGTGGTGAGCATTTTTTAATGTTCTCTTGATAATTATTTCAGGGAAATAGTTGTTATAAAAAAATATACTAGCTAAGATAAAGTATGTAAAGTAGCAATATGGATCCCATGTGATAAAATTCTATTTTTTATGATGAATAAACTCAAATTTTGATGTGTTGTGATTATAAAAAATTGCATCTTCTCTTCCCAATTAAAAGATTAATTAAATTATATTGTATTTGAGCAGTCAAAATGCATCTTTTGAAGTAACTTGTTTTTTTTAAACATTTTTAATATATACTAAGGGTTACAAAAGATTTCAATGAATTAATGATTGGAGTTCTTATGTCTTTTATGATTGGCTAACCTAGATATTTGTTGGAAGAGCAAGCAAATTTAACGTGTCTTTATAAATGCCTATAGGGGCAAGCTTCTTGTCTCTTTGGTGTAATTTCTTAATGAATAAAGAAAAGATGAGCATTATTGTCCATCCACTGGTCAAATATAAGCTTGCACCTGATTGTCCAAATAGTAAATAATAGAAATGTAGAATGCCTAATCACTGAGAAGAATCCCTTCCTGATAGTCTGCACTTGCAGTAAGGGGGACCACCCAATCTATCTATAGAATCGATTATATCTCTATGGATTTTTAGTTCATCCCACCCAAAAAGTGTATGCATTGTTATCTCTTCAGCCTTGTTAATAACTGGCAAATTGGGTCCAACTTATAAAATCCCCTTTTAATAACAGAAAATTGATTTGTTGAGAATGCCTCCAAGTTTAATTTAAACAGTAAGTCAAAGAATTTGGTTTAAGCAAGCAATCCTTAAACATAGAGATTATTCTATTATTTTTAATCTGAAGGATGGTGGTAGAAAGCCCGAGTCATTGTGTGCGAGGTTATAGGCTTCCCACAAATATATCTTCTTTAAGAAAGTTTGTGTGTTTATTTGGGCATGATTGTTATCATTAGATATCATGAATCCTATCCATCTAGCTGGTGAAAGATGATCAAGCCAATCCAATGTTACTGGCATATGCCTTTATAATTATTTACATTTGTCATCAATGTACCAGAGGGTGAGCTCCCAAACTGGACCAGCATTGCTGGGATCCAAATCAAAACAAGTCAGAACATCTGAACTAATATTTAAAACCTGTTTCCTGCCAGATTGACCAGTGTATGGAATGAGTGAATCCCATGAGCTTCCAAAGCAGCCCTAAAATAGGTCAACTGAAACATCCTTTCTGACAGTTCTCCTTTTTTTCTATTGCCAGTGCATTATCTGAACCATGAAATCATGTGTTCTTTCTTGTGAATTCTCTCCATCATTCTTTTTGGTTAGTAGTTTATTGTCTTGGGATCCATTTAATTATGTTTCTTGATTTCCATTTAACTGGTTTAGCACTTTGCTGCACTGGAAACTCCTCAGCTGGCATAGATTCATTGTGACATGAAGCCAAATCACATTCCCCAGAGGGAAATGAAGAAGTCTCTGTGTTTTGATGTGGCATGCTATGTCCAGCAATTCTCGAAAGTATATCTGGCTCTACTTGTATTTGTTCCTTTGTTGCAGTATTTGGATGTTCTGCTGCAACATTCAAATCATCTACAATTGGATCTGGGGTAGTGAGGGGGGATTAAATAAACCAGTTTGCATTTGTGAAATTTGTTTTTCTCAACTCTGCAGATCTGGCAAACCATTGCAAGACAGTCTTAGGCTAAATGTGTGTGCTGCCTGCAGAAGAAACATTGTGCAGGCATGTTCTGAAATGAAACCACCAATGGTGAAATCTTCAAAGAAAAAATGATAGGGATATTGGTGGGTGCAAAATTTTTATTTATTTGGAGATTGAAGGGAACTGAGTTGGTAAGGACTGACACATCTGCTCTCTTCTCCATGAGGTATCTAAAACTAGATGTTATTCCATATTTAGCAAGAATGTGTTGGAGGGTCATTTTTTGAAAGTTCAAATAGCAGTTATGGATTAGTCCAGACAAAACAAGGGGCTTGTTCATGTTTATCAAGCAGTTGCTCATATCTCCTATCATCACTATATTTTCTTTGATATATTCCTACTGTACTTTACCATGACATTCTAGTATTATATACTTGTTTTTTGAATGCACTAACACTTTATAAACCATCTTCAAAGGTTTTTTACACTTAGGTCTGCATAAAGATCCTCTACTGAAAATCTGAACAACTCACACTTCAAGTTTGTAACTTTTATAATCAAGGTTCTATCACTGTGGAAGTTTTGGAAGCACCTGTAAAGCTAAGCCAAGATGGTGGAATTAGAAATTTTTTTTATCACCTCACTAACTGTTGTTGAGTCATTACTTATGCACTTCACATCATCTATAACCTCCTGAGATGACAAGCAGTCCTCCCATTCTTCATCTACAAAATCAAAAAAAATCATCCTGTATATCAAGTAGTTTATAGCTTGAAGCAGTGGGTTTATTTCCATTGAATTCTGCTATACTTGCATAGCTCTTTCTGACTATACCTTTGGTACCATCAGTTATGTTTAAGCATTTATCATCATCAGACATTTCATTTTTATTATTTTTGAGAACCAATAATTTGTTAGATCTAACAGCAAAAGTCTCACTATTAAATTTTGAAGGTCCAGTCTTAATGTATTTATTACTAAGATCCAGGAGCCTATACTATTCACAAGCAGGTTGCTGACTCCTCTGTGTTCAGAAGACTTCATGAAATCATCTTGAAGGCTTAATTGTGTTACTGGCATTTTTATAGATCTGCCCTGGCCATTTTCTTCTACTCTGCTATAAGTAAAATCAGATTTAACTTTCTGTTTCAAGGCTTCAACTTCTCCATTATTCAATCCCAAAATTAGATTCTCTTAAGGTTTCACTCCTCCTTTATTTTTATCATTATAAAAAAAATTGGTCTATTATTTTGCATTTTAACATTTACAACTTTAAAATCATCTGTGACATTTTTATTTTTGAAAGCAAAAATGCAGTCATTACAAACAGATTGATTTAGATTTTCTTTCTACCCAAAGTTAACTGGGTGACTGGCTTTAGGGTCTTTTTTTACCATATCTAATTGATTTGTTTTTATTCTTGGTCTTTAATTTAATTTTATCTTTCACAGGTTTTTCATGCTTGTTAGTTATTTCAAATGTTTCTGGAGCTTCAGAGATAGTGTGAATCTCCAAATCTGCTTCATGCTTCACTTCCCCAATAGGATTTCTTTGTTTTCTTTAGAAATTTATTTTCTATCATTCTTTTATCATTTAACAACAAACATTCATCCAGATTTTTATTTTTTTTTTGGATATTTTTTTTTTTCCGGGAGTGGATCAGGTTTGAGACTTTTTTCCAATTCTATAATGGAGTCATTATCTTTGCTTTCTTAGTAATTTTGATATTTTTACAAGTTTCTTGAAAGCTTCACTCATTTTTATATAAAACTAAAGGATATGAGCTTACCTGTTCAACCACTGTAAAAATTTTCATAAAACTGCTGAAAAACCGTAAATATCCATTAGAAATAAGGAGCAAAAGGTAAAAGAGTATGAAATGTTGGTCACCATTTAGTGAAGGAGTTACTTGGTTTTATTAAATCATTAACAATATAAACACATAAAATTGTGTAATATGCTACTATGTTTATATAAAATATAAATATTTGTAACTTTTTTGAATATCTGTAATTGAAAAGCAGAAGTAAGTATCTCCAAATGAGTTACGTAATATCAAAAACCATCTTTTCATTTATATAAAATATTTAAATGTATTCATAGTTATTTTAGTAATTTGCACATAATGTTATATTTTCTAATTTGTAAAACCTGTTTGGTCAATTAAATAAAACAGCTGCCTAATATTTTATTGGTTGAAGATAGTTAACATGATCTTCCCAATTGATAATCCTAATTACTATCTAGACCTTAAGACATTTTAAAGCCAAACATTCACCTCACTTTTGGTATAATATATATATATCATCAGCATATCCATTAATAAAGGTTTAGTTTTAGCCATTAAAATAATAATAATATTTATAATTTGACAGAATCTCCTTGACAACATTCAATTTAAGTTATTTTCGCAAAGAATAAATAACTTCACAATATTTTAAAAATCATTCTAAAGAGTTTCCTTGCAACAAATTATGGAACATGAGTCTATGTAATTTTATCATCATTTATTTAAATGATATACACGCTTTCAGACAACCCATAATTGATCAATAAATTGTAATTGTTTAAAAATATATGTTTACAAAAAAATATTACATTTCATTGAAAGCAATTGATTATTTTAAAAACAAGCAAATTATTACAAGGATCTACATTTCTATGCAGCAGTTCTTCATATCCATAATTTCTATATTAAATCAGCATCCGTTTAATATTAAAGAGATTTTAATTTTTTTAATTTTATCTTTTTATTCATAGTGAAATCTCTATATTTTAATTTTATAAAATAAATGTACTTACATTAAAAGTATAAATAAGCTTATTTTAAAAGAATACGTGAAGAAATTTATATAAAAATATTTAAATTTTTTGGTAGATTCAAGATAAAATTTAGTATAATTTAAAGTTGTCAATATAGGTCGGTAAAAGCAGTAGCTGGTGTTAAGCGTTGGTGGCCGAGTGGTTAGCACGGCTACCTTAGAAGCAGTTGTCCTGGGGTTCGCTTCCCTGCCGACATATATAAAAAAAAAAAAGCAGTAGCTGGTAGAATATTGAAAACAACATAAATTCTTTAGGTTGGATGTTATAGTACGGATTTATGACTTGTAAAAACGCATATTATTTTGTTATCTATCCTAATTAAGGCAATCACATATTGTTTACATTTCACCCAAAAAAGAAAAGTGTTTGGTTTTTGTATTCTGAAAAAAAAAAGTGAAGATCTTTATCCTTAAACTATTTTTACTTGGTCTTTTGTTTTATCTTTTATAGAGAGTAAATTAAACTATTTGATTTTTTTTTTTTCAAAAATAAACCTATATATATATACTATTAAATTTATTATTACTATTTTTTTATTAAATTTTTTATTAATGTTTTTTTGCTAAATTTATATTATAAGATTCTATATATGCATGCTAAAATGTTTGTATTATAAATATATGTCAATAACATATTACTTAGGTTCAGTGCTAACTATAACTTTCTATCTTGATATAAACTGAGAACTGGTTGTATATATGTGGAGGAGATGATGATCTAGACCAACTGATGAGTGTACATATATTGGAGATCGTTTATCTTTTTCACATATGTATGGTCACGTGTATCAGTTATATAAGATGGAATGAATAGCTGAAGGAAGCTTGAAAGTCTGTGTTCAAATCTCCTTTCATATCCAGATAACTAAATAAAAAATCATATAGGGTAATATATGAATTTTTTTCTACAGTACAGGCTTTATCATACCTGTACTGCAATATGTAATTTATAGGGAGTTTGAAGCCAGACTTTCACATGACCCTCAACTATCCATGCTATCTCATACTGCTGACACCCTTGGTTACACACATGTTGAAAAGATTATCACCAATATAATTATTTTGTGCTAAACCAGTACTCCAGTTGGTCCAGATTACCATCTCCACACATATATACAATCAATGATCAGCTTATATTAAGATAGCCAATCTTCATACTTTAATGGACAGGCTTCAATCCACTCCACACTACAACTCTTCAGCCATCCATTTCATTGAAAATATGATGATGGAACACTCAAAACCCACATTAGTGCCAACTTTCTCATTTTACTCATGTTGACCATAAGTCACTCTGATCTCTCATGTATAGGACATAATTCATTTACATACATATATGAGGAATGGGAAGACTTTCCAGCACTATATTTTAATATATGAATTTATTTTACACATTGAACTGCAAGTATGAAAAAAGCCTGTACTGTAGAAAAAAAATCATATATTAAAATACAGTGCTGTAAGGTTTGCCCATCTCTCGTATATATATATATATATATATATATATATATATATATATATATATATATATATATATATATATATATATATATATATATATATATATATATA
>JAQFVV010002792.1:0-19177 GCA_028023455.1 Epiperipatus broadwayi | reverse complement strand
TATATATATATATATATATATATATATATATATATATATATATATATATATATATATATATATATATATATATATATATATATATATAACCTGCTGGTCATATTACTTTAACAAAAAAAAGCAAACTGTAAATATAGGAAATTTAAATGTCAGTAAGAAATATAGTTTATATATAAATATATATATTTTATTTTAAAGTGCTTATAAAATTTCTACATTTACTTTTAAGTAGTTTATTTTTTTAATTGGCATGAAGAAAGTATGGGAAAATGTGTATTTCCTTTTACTTAGAATCAGTATGGGTATTCAATAAAACATTTACCTTTAGCATTCTCTAGAAAATTAAACAAGATTTTGCTTACCATTTTAATATAAATGGCTATAGTAATAATTTTATATTATGATTTGATAAATCCATATCTTTGTTTTAGAACACAATAAATAAATACACATTTTGACTGACTGATCAAGCAAATTATTTTTATAGGATCCATGATTTATTTATTATAAGTTTTATGATCACATAATAACAGCCTAAACTTATCTCAACCATGAAATTTAGCTTGACATAGTTTGGATAATTGTTTTAATTATCTATTGATATTTTGTAATTAGAATAAGCAATGTTGCATAAATTGAAGAAAAATTTTAACTTCAAAATATTGTTTTAAAAGTGTTTTTTAATGAAAAGACCCATTATTGTTTTATTTTTTATATATTTCTCAAGAAGCTAATTTCAGTATTAATAATATGCTAACTTAGACATTCCATTTTAAAGTACGAAAATAATAATAATAGCAATATATAGAATAAATACTTTAAAATTTTTGTTTTATTAATAATTACTCTACTTTTATGATCAGCATTGAAAATTTACCTTTATTTATGTAGTAATTAGAATTTAATGATTTTAAATTGAAATTTAATTTATCACATTTTCAATTATGACTTTATTGGGTTATTACAAATAATTTCAATGCTTATGAATGCATGCATTCACACAACTTTATTACAAATAAGCATTTTTTAACTTTAGATAAAATAAATTGTTAAAATGTTGTGCATTAAAGTTAGAATGTCAATTTTTTCTATCTTTAAATTTTAGCTTGACTCTATTTACAAGCATCTAAAATTACAACTATTGATACTGTTTTAAATACTTAAGTTTTTTTTGTGTGTGTTGTGCTTTTTAATTTTGGTTCTGATTATTATTTTTTTATTACAAACAGATATATATTATAATATTGTAAACACCTGTATTCAAATTAGGCAAATACCATGAAAATTATTTTGATAACTATTTTTTTGCAAAATATGTGAGTGTATGTGTATGAAATTTTAAGATCACAGTAGTTACACATTGAGGGTTTAGAGTATGTGCATATGCAGTGATCACAATCAGTGATGCAGCATGGAGTCAAAGGATCGATTTTATTGCATCCAAACTATATTTATTTTAAATAAATAGTCATTAGGTTTGTGATGACTTGATTCAAATTTAGCCCTATAGAGTAAATGTTAAATATATTTTATATCCCATGTAATTATATATATATATATATATATATATATATATATATATATATATATATATATATATATATATATATATATATATATATATATATGTGCATCTTCTTAATATATATGCATGTTAAATGTAAATTATGATTTTTATTTGGGTACTATGGCTAAATAAAGTTATCCATTTTCATTATATCTCCACATGAATTAATATCTAAATAAAATATGTTTCTGAATTCTATATATACTTGTGTGTGTGACCAAATACATTTTAAGTAAATAAATACAATTTTATTTAAATAAAAAATACAAAGTCAAGTTTAATAAATAAAATTTAAATTAAATATATTTATATCTATTCAAAAATTAAATATTGTTTATTTACAAGTAATAATTTAACTTTGAAATTTTAATGCTATGAATTTGACTACCAGATAGTGGAAAAAATGCTAAGTATACCATGTTGTTAGGATTAAGTAAAACTTTTCTTTATATATATATATATATTGTGCCCTTGTCTGTAGGTCATAATGGGGTAGATAGGTCAATTATTAAAAAATTTTAAATTTTAAGTTATATTTGTATGATATATAAATAATAGTAGGATAATTAAATTTTATAGTACAATTTTAAGCTGAAAAGACCTGGTATCTAAAAATGCAAAGGATTATTTAAAAGAAAACAGTTAAATAAAACTTAAATATATCATTGCTTATGGTTGTAAAAGCTGGCCATATAAAATAATACAGCTATAAATAGTTAAAAGTATATTAATAATTTGAATATAATATTTTTAAAACTAATAAATTAAATAAATACTATCTGTAGTGTATAATTATATTTAATAGTCAAATTTAATAGAGTATAGTTTAAAATAAACTGTGGGATGGTGAGAGTTATATTTAGTTCTACATTTTAAAATTATTTTCCAAATTTTTATAAAATATATCAGTTTTGGTAATTCAGACCGAGACGTAAATAAAAAATCATTTGATAAAATTAGTAAACACGTGACTGTATATTATATACCTTCACACACACGCTTGTTAAAATAATAATAAAGTTTGTGAATATGAAACTAAATATAATTGCCATCGATCATTAAAGTAAAAGCTAAAATATTAAATATTGTTTTAATAATTATTTTAAAAGCTTAAATAATTTTTATAAAAGTATAATTGAATTTAAAAGTACTAGTCTAAATAATATTTCAGACATTACGTCATCAATTCTTTATTTTAAACTTCTATTCTGTTATAAAACTAAAATGGATAAATTTGTTCACGCTAAAATAAAGTTATTAACCAATCAACGGACGTAAATTAGCAGACAAAAATATAAGAATTATACAGAGCGGGGAGAAGGAATGTGTAAGTGAAAGAGAAAGTAACACATTTTTGTAGCTGATAACACCGTAGCTGGAAAAGTGATATAAATTTAAAATTTTGTATTTATTTTAAAAGAAGTTCTTCTGTAACATATAATATATTTTGACTGTATCGATATGGATTGCTAATTTTAAAAGTTATCTTACCAGGGAATTTATTCGAATTTAACCAAAAACCTACAGTAGAGATGGAAGTACAAGGAAAAATACCTAAATTTATTACCGAAAGAAAAATATTTGGAAATTCGTCTAAATGCAACTTTATTTATGCTCTACAACCAGAAACTGATTGGTTATAACTCAGAAAAATATAAATGGACGCCATACGAAAACCTAAAAGAGAAGTTACATACCGCCAGGAAAAAATTATGACGCTAAAATTTATAAGGCTACTTTGAAGTTATGTTATATTCTTCTCTATGAAAAAATTTTAATATGCGTTTTATTATAAAGAAAAATAATGATGAAGAAAGAATGTTTATCTTTTAAAGGAAAACATTATTAAAAATATAGTACAAGAATTTTGAAATAAAGAAGAGTAAAGAAAAATATGAAAGTGCTATTATACGTCTTAGGGAAAAGAACAGAAAAACTTTATCTAAGAGAAATGATAAAAATATTATAAAGAATTCAATGGAGAAAATGCTTGATTGATAAAATATAAAATTAAATGACTTAATGAAAATGGATCCATGAAGACAAAAATTTTTATTGAAGATTTAAATAAAAGTACGTACAAGATGCATCGGTAAAGTCGCACGGGAAAAATATTAGCAGACAATAGTAAAAGAGAATGCCATGAATTAATAATTATATACAATATTGTGAAAACCAAGGATTGTTGTCTATGAAGATTTATTAAACAGAGCTATTGTTTTACTTTAAAATAGAACATTAATTGACTGAAGAAGAAATAAAATATATTTTTTTTTAGCTTAAATATGAACGGTTCAAGAAAGTCTGGTGAAGAAGTATCGTAAATATAATTTAAATTTTTTTATTGATTGTATTTAAAATATAAAATGCTATATTAGATTAGGGAAAACATATAAACATAAATTTAATAATAATGAGATTTAAATATAATAGCTTAATAGAATGATAGAAATATTGTTTTAAAAATAAAAAGTATGTATGGAATTTTTTATATCTACAAGAATTAATGGAATGGTGAAGCCTACAGAACATGATCGAGAAGATCAAGATCGTTTTGGTAATTTTGGTATTTATTCATAATGCATAATGTATTTTTTTTTTAGATCATCTATTGATTGAGTATGATGTGTGAAAGTTTTAAATTTATAAGTACACATTTTATACAACATTAAAACATATTCTGAGATAAGAATAATTTTAAAATATGCATGCAATAAGTTATTTCAAGTATAATTAATAGTATAAGTTGTCAAAACAATTGTGTGATTCTTTTGAACTTTCATGTAACAAAGTATTAGATATTTTAAAATAGTTTGTATATGATAAATATACGAGAAAAGTAGTAAAAGATTTTCTTAGAGAACAGCTGTATAGTTTTGAAATAAAATGAATTTTATTATTGTTAGAAATGTAGATAAGAATTAGTCGATGTACTGTATAGAAAAATCTAGAGAAATAAGATCGGATAGTGACTTGGTAGTACTAGTGTAGAGGAAACCAAGATGATGTTTTGCTAAGAAATAAGAAAAATAAAGTATTTGGATCATAGTTAGTTTGTGTGATTTCAGTATAGCTAACTAAGCCCTATCACTGAACACATATATATTTTGGACAGTGTCTTTACGTATCTTTTAAACTCTTTGATGTTATATAAAGCTGAAGAAATAGCTTTAGCATCACTCCTATAATAGAGGTGGGTAGACAGACAAAGGTCACTCCTCTATAGTGTTTTTAATTCACTGTGCCATTATTGTCAAGGTTTATGATCTTAATATTCTAGTTATATTTTTGATCCTATGCATCTATCTTCGCTATCCTTGTTTCGTGAATCTGCATCGTCAGAAAGATATTTTCAAAGAAATAATGAATAAAATAGAATTGAAGATATGTTATCGTTTATGTGAGAATAGTTATTTACTGGAATGTATAGAATTGTGTAATTTTAAAAGTGAAAGTACAAAATATCATAAAGAGAGAAAGAATCATATAATACAGTTTAAAATTAATTCGGAAATGAATATAAGATTTTTAAAGAGAAATCTAAACAAAGTTTTTTTTAAAAGTGATAATAAAATTTGAATGTTTTAAATAATATTTTAGAAAATAAATATTGCATATTTATTAAGAAAATAATTCAATAATGTGTAATAAACATATATTTGTGCATGGTATGTTAATAGTTGTAATTATCATCCGAAGTAAGGCTTGAATGAATATATTAGGATTAATAAACATCGGATAATGAACAATAAAACTTAATACCGAATGTATAAGAATGTTTTTGAATTTGTAGGATTCCATACAACCAATATAAAACTAGAATTTTATTGTTTTTTGTAGAATGTTTACTACGAATGTAAATTTTGTAAAATTAAAAATATAATTTTAATAATAGTAGGGATACAAAGTGTTAATGATAATCCGATAAGAAATTCATTTTTGTAACAAGCTAACCATAATAAGAAATCCAATAATAATAATACTGTACTTTCTTAAGTATTTAAACGATAAGAATTAACTAGTAAAATAAGTAGAAGTTTGGTTTTATTGTATAAACTAATAAAATAATTTTGTGATAGGAGAGTAAGGATATCCAATGTACATAATGTAAAATAGTGTTATTTGTTTATGTTATTAATAAACTTTGTTGTAAATTTATTATAAAGCTTTGTGTCTTCGTTATTATTATTTCTCCACATGGATGCATGATATCACAATCACATTTATAATTGAAACAGACATATAGTTTTGCACAAAATAGGTAAACATAAAAGTGTTATAATAATTTTGAAATTTTTATTTGTATGATAAAATTAGAAGATCATAATTATATCATTTATTGGTCATAAGTTGGTTGCCACAATATTAAAATAAATTATATGCTAATGTTACCACACGTATTTTGTTGTCGGATTATTAAAATACTGCCACGTACGTAATTATTTATTTCATTTAGGAAGTAATAAGATTATATTATACTATTATTATTATTATTATTATTATTATTTATTATTGTTAGTTACTGCGTAGTGAATTTATGACATAAAATTCCCTTTTCATAGTTTACTACCATAAATTTAAATCAGTTAGAATACAATTTATGAACCTGAGATTTTATTTTATTTTATTTATTCTATTTATTTACTTAATCTTATTTAATTGAGCTAGATTATTATTACAAAGAATATTAAAACATGATTATTATTTTAATCGTAGTGAAAAGAGCTTAGAAAGTCATAAGAATACTATAAGTTAGTTATTTAGTATAGTAAAAGGGGGAATAGTGTTCTTATGCCATTGAGATAGTATCATGTGGATAATATCTCAATGTAGTCTGTCTCGTTCCCCGTGTCGTCACTCCATGTCTCATGAAAATAATAAATATTTATTAATTCATTTACAAATATAACTGTATTTATATTTTAAAAGTTAGAGCTAGTAGTAATCATTTTAATTAACGCTGGAGATTGCATTTATTTAATTGTGAAACTGAGCTAGAACCCGGAATAAATATTTAAACACTATATAAATTTTATGGAGAGGACGTGGACGGAGGAGGAGGGCAGAATATATATATATTGAATTACATTTTCCAAGAAAAGTTTATTAAAATTTTGAAGTTACATTATAACAAAATATATATCCATTAAAAGCATAAAATGATACTCGAATTTGTAAATCAACTTGTGTTTTAAAAGAATTAATTAAGTTACTTGAAACATTTTTTAGTTCAAAAAATCTTTCCAAATTGCTGCCAAATTTACTTATCCAGCTATTCATAACTAAGATAAAATCACCATTCTATTAAAATTTCTTTTACTGAAAAAACATTAAAGGTTTTAAGATGGCATTGAAAAAAAAGTAATGTAAATGGAAAATTAGTTTACTACCAGGTTATCTCTTAACATACTAGCCAAATATACTAGGAAAATAAGCTTTTTCACAAAAAGACAAGGATTAAGATTAGCTCCTGCTTTTACATGTAATTTTATCAATTTAATAACATAAAGAAAATTCTAGATTATGAACTATGATCTATCAGTGAAATATTAAAACACCCCAAAAGAGAGTTGCTGTGGATATTTAAATCATTATACAATGGCAATCAGCAAATAAAAAAGATTATTGACCAAATATGACAGACCATAGTCTTTAAACAAATCAAGATGCAAAACGAGGAATGATTTAAAGACATTGAGTCCACTAAGCAATATTTTCATGAAAAAGATATTATTTGTGTTAAAGAAAGTAAGGGAACTCTGTTTGTATTACTGTCAAACAGAAGTTTTTCATAAAAATGAACACAAATAAATAATTTAAAATTTAAATCAATGGATTTGTATTATTTAAAAAAGAAGTAATGACAAATTTACATAAGCACTCCTTGAAAAGTTTTGTAATAAGACATTCACTAAATGCAAATATTATAACACTCCGTGTTTGATGATTGATTTTGGGGGAACCTATTATTACAAAGCTATGAAAATTAGCCAATGGCTTGCTGAACAATTTGGTTTTGGCAGATTTACTGTCAAATTTTTTGAATGCATTAAAAAAATTAAAAATATGAAGGAATATGCAAGATTGTCTCACATCATTGAGAGCTATATAGTTTCACTCCACAAAAATTATGCAATCAAATTATTAAAGAGGCACTGGTTAAAGCTATGTAAAATGTGCAAAAAACTGAATTTATTATCATGTGCCTGAATTAAATCCATGAAGATATTGTTGCTTTATCTAATGAAAAGGGGTGGTCTATGAGTCTTTCTATGAATGGCATAATATTAAGTATTGTAGCAAATATATTTGAAGAAAAGGTTTTACCTAAATACTTTAATCAAATACTATCACTGTTATACATGTAATGTATTGCGATATCCTTATTTGTGCCCCAGAGATTAAAGAAATACATCAAGATCTTATACATATTGAAGCTATATATATATATGCTTTCTTATATATACTTGATGTAGGTAATGTTAAAAATCATGAAGAAATTTCAAATTTAAAAGCTTTAATAAATTTTAATAAATAAAAGTTATATAGATATTTTATATGCACAGATAAATGTATATGGCAAAATTAATTATATATATGTTACAACAATAAAACAATAAAGTAAAATGCTTTCTTATTTATGATGTTGATTTTAAATTGTAGAATTTTACTGAATGGAGAGCCATCAAGAAGTCTATTCTTATTGATTTATTTAAGAAAAGTTATTTAAGATGTTGAAATATTACTATTACTATAGTCATTATCATTATTCAATAAAGATCTCTTTAAAATTGGAAATACTCATAAACAAATTAATGAAGCTTCTTTTAAAAAAAAAAAAAATTTTTTTTTTTAAAAGTGATTTATAATGATAAACATGAGTATTATTTCATTGTAACAATTCTATGTGACTGAAAAAAAAAAGATGCATTTTTATATTTTTAACCATGAAACCTTATTTATAAGCTGTTATGGTTTTTGAGATGTTGGTTATTTTCAATTTATATAAAAATGTCTGTTTGATCAATTACAACTACCACTTGGATATTCTAATATTAAATAGTGTCTTAAGTAAGTAGGCATATTTTGTAAGCCATAATATGTTTTATTCATATTATAAAATAAAATCATGAAAATAATTTTTTAATTTATTTTTTATAATAAGAAAATAATCATAAAATTTAATAAATCTTAAAAATTGTACAAAAAATAAATAAAAATTAATTATTTTTTTTTTAAAAAAGATTTTCATAAGCTTGAAATAAATAGAATGATTTACATATAAACCTGTGATATATTTAGAAAATATTTAATTTATTTAAAAACAAAATAAAGTTACTTCTGTTACATTTTCACTAGTAAATAAATTTAAATAATTTTATTTGTTGATTGTAGTTTTTTATAATAAATTTTTAAGATCAAATTTTATTGTGTTTGTAGGATTTGTGATTATATATTGTGACTCTGTGCTATTGCACATTATCTTAGGTGATTGTCTTAACTTCATAGAATTCATGCTACTTTAAGAAAAAATAAAAGAAGAGAAGATGATAAAATTTATTGTGCAAATAAATGGGTAAATTATGCTATGCTAAATTTTATTTCATTGATATAATTTATTCCAGTCAAATAATTATAGGTACAGAACATATAATGTATAATGGCTTAAAAGTTATTATAAAGTTGTAACTCTAATATTTTCTATAGGTATACTTTCAAGTTAAAAAATTAATGCTTAGTTTATGTATAATTTTATAAAAAGTGAAAAGTAAATAGAATTAGAGATATTATTGGACTGAATAAAGTTAATTTTATTGCTTCAAATGTGTATGATAGTTTGTGAGTTTATTTGTGTTATAATATAATTATTAAATTCATTTCAAAGTGAATAATAATGTAGTTGAATTGTTTTTATTTAATAGATTTTAAAATATCTGAATAAAGCTGAATAGTTTATTTTAAATAATATCAAGTTAGTTTTAAAAAAGTCAGTTAATTATTAAACAGAGTAAATTTTAAAAGAATGTGAAATAATTTCCTGTCTGTATGTATAATATATATGAATGCATGGTGGTTTATTAAGAATAGTATTTATAATTTGTAAAAGTTAATTTTAGTTTGTTATTTTATCAAAAAAATAAATGAATAATTAGTTTAACATTAAAAATGTTCAAAATAAACAAGTTTAGGCATTTCTGATAAATTAAAAAGTGATAATTTAAAATAATAAATCTTATTTATTCTATTATTTTTTTATTAATTAAATAATTACTTTAGAAGAAAAGGTCAATTAGAAGTTTTAAATTATCATGTGGTATTAAAAATAGAACAAAATTATGTAATTGTTTTTATTAGTTCCATGTAGTAGTTTGAATTTTTTTGATAGATGTCAGAATTTTGATAGGTGTGTCTGATTAAGATGCTTATCAAAATTAGGGTATAAAAGATGAGAATTGTCAATACATGTGTGTGCTATTTTCTCATCTGCTGTTGATTCCTTGTGCATATGTAGTGCTCAAGAAAACAATATTTATTATAATTTTTTTATTTAAAGTGTTAATTTTCTAAAACTTTTATTGTTTTTTTAAGTTAGCAATGCATGGCTAGAAAAAGATAATAATGTGATTTGTTCTTATATCTAACTTTCTTCAGAAACATCTAAAGAATTAACAAAATGCTTGGGAAAAATGCTTTTTACTAATTTAGTGTATTCAGCCATGCTTAAAACAGAATTTAAAGAAGAAAAAGGTAATAGGTTATATATTGTTTTGTAAAACTATATTAGGCATTTTACTAGATTATTTTTACTTTATGTGTTTCAAGTTTAGTAAAATAAGATTCAAATTAGCTGTGGAAAGACTTTTGAAATTGAATATAAAGATAAAAAATTTTTGCTTCAATGGATATTAACATTTGTAATTTTAAAATGCACAATTCATGACTTTTTATGTGAATTATTTAAAAGTATTCTTTTGATAAAGACCCTTTAAATATTGACGTGCCTAATTGATAAAAGCTGAACTTTGTTGTATGTTTATTTTATTAGTGTTTGCAAAAGAACATTTTTTGTGTGAAGCTTTATTAAAAAAGAGACATAACTTTAATGTATGATAATATTATACATGATGAAATTGAACTGTTTAAATTGTGCACTTTTAAAGTAGATAGTATTTTTTTTAAAGTTACTATAGTTAACTGCTTGAGTGAAAACAATGTAATTTAAAAAAGAATATTTAAAATGTTTTATAAACGATGAAGCTGTTCATTTTTCCAGTATACAACTGCAGACAAAATTGAATGAAAATCCTCCTAATAATATTTGCTGCTAAAATTGGAATATTGAAAACAAGCTAGCTGATTTTCTTTTACAAACCTGTAAAGAATGGATACAAAGCTTTTCTGAAACTATTTTTAATCATTTCTATTATGTAGTTGTTTGTTCTAGAAGGTCATACTTGCTTTTATTTTCCTAAAAAATATAACAAGTACAGATGTGTCCCTCTTTGAAATAATTCACTAGAAATATGACATCATTTACCCATGTCAGATTGCTCACCATTGGAAAGGACTTGAATGAAGAATTATTACTGATTTTAAAAAAGGATAATAATACTTTATTATTTTTTTTTGTTATAATCTTATATTATTTTTAATATTATTCCAAGGTATTTTTCTATAATTTATGATATAATTATACAATTGCTCTTATGATAGAGAAGATAAACATTTTATATATTTTTTATTGTTGGTTTAAAGTCAGTTATGACATATTAGGTGTCTAGATAAAGATATATTTTTTACCTTTTTGAACAATGCATATTAATACTTTATTTAAGGGTAAACAGCCAGTATGATTTATCAGACACTCATAGTAGTTTTCTTTTAATTATTATGATATAAAGTTATAATTAATAATTTGTTAAGCACATACTCACCTAAATAATTAAAAAGTAAGTCCAAAATAAGAGGGGCCATTTTTGTCTTTTAGTCATTAATCTTGTGTTAAGATTTGTAGAGGTTCCTACTGTCGCATCCAGGCAGCATAGTCTTAAGGTGATAGCCTTAATATATATTACTTATTATGATATAATAATTTCATTATGAAGTGTTTATATGAAAAGGTAGCTATTAGTTTTATATTTAGTAATATTTGTCTATGTTATTTATGTCCACATATGCTATTTAAAATATTTTATTGTTATTTGATTTATAGTAATTTGTTGGTTTCATACATTATTTAATGTATGTATTTTTAGAGTGTGAAGATTGATTTCTCTAGCTTTTAAGTGATAATTGTTTTGTCTTGTCATTGTTTTTGCCTATGAATATATGCTTAATCCCATTTTAGATATGTATGGGATGCATGTGGCTTTATTATAAGTTGTGTTTTACTTGTGTTGTCATTGGAGGATTTTGAATTTTTTCTTCCCAATGCTTCATAGTTATTTTTCATGAGAGAATTGTATTTCAATATTTATGATTATTTTCATGTTTAGCTAGTGTAGCTTGGTCCCTAGAGCAGATCATTTTTCTGGTATATATTCCATTTCTATGTATTGTAACCTTGTCCACATATACATTTACCTATGATAAAGGTATTGGAATTACCATTGTATTTTTCCAGTTGTCTAGTTAGCTCTGAGGAGCCTTTCTTTCTTGTTTTATCCTTCATGATGATATTAGTTATTTTGCACTATGCAAGGTGAAGTTATTTGACTCTTTTAAGATTGGTATGGCAATGATAAAGTAGATTTTTGAAGTATCTAGTTGCTTCAGGGACACTTTTCTATTTATAGTGTTTTATTGCGAGAACTAATGTATGTATTGTGCTGTTATGCCTTGCCAGCAGTTCATAAGCAATCTAACAAATATATTAGTGATTTTAATGCTTATTTTGTGCATAGCATGATAAGAGATACACGTATGCTATATCATCGTTAGCACCATTCAGAAGTAGTTCACTGATGGATTTTAAGACATTTTAATGTTAAATATATTATTATGTGGACATAGGCAATAGTATGTTGGGTGCATGGCTTCTGATGCATGTTCTCATATTTTTATTATTAAGCAGATAATGCCAGACAGTAATTGTCTTATTTATATTTTATATGATAATTAACAGTATCATAATGCTTTGCTGGTAGAAATTCAGCCATCTGTTAGTCCCGAGTAAAGTTTTTAAATCTTTAATGTGTCTTAAATGCTGTCAGTACATTATTGTGAGTTATCACTGGACAAAAAAAGTGTATCTTAAATTTAGTTTTGCTTTATTATAATTTGAAAAGTTTTATTAAATGATTATTTAATAAAGTAGCTTAGCCTAAAAATATGTTAAAAACAAACTAGTCATATACTGAAATAATCTTATTTTAAATGACTATCATTAATAGGTTACCCAAATGTTTGTATCAATAATGGTTATTTTTGCTAGTGTGTAGGCAATCATTTTATTATTTGTTTTACGGCATCCTGTTAAAAGAAATAGCACCTATGTTTAGCGGATGACTTTCTTTAGAAAATTGTTAATAAAACTTGGTTTATGTTGTCTACAGGAGAAATGATCTACTATCAGTTGATCAGCAGATAATGGTGAATTATTTTTTGTCAAAACATAAATCAGGAGTTATAAATTAAAGTGCATGTTGTTTAAATCCTTCCATTGTAAAAGTTAACAACTGCTTGAATCCATTTACATATCCCAAAGTTTACTATGAGGATTGAAATGGTCTTTATATATAGATATAAGAAAATCTGGGAAAGAATAGACCCATTTTGTGTTGGGTGATTTTAAATATTGTATACATAAAAATGATCTATTCAAATTGATGATTGCAATATTAATTGAATTAACTTCAATAGAAGATGTTTATTTTACAAGATCATTTGAAACAAAGATAGCCTTACTATGTTTAGAATGTATTCTATTAGGAATCAATGCAAATACAGAATTTTAGAAGATACCCTTTATTAGAAGATGGATAATTTTGCTCAATTAATAACACACTCAACATTGAACACTTACTTTTTATGGAATACTTTTATAAATACATTTTATTGTTATTAATAATACCCAATTAACATGCAACACCTATACTATGAAAGCCACTCAACTGTTAAGAATAATCTGCAATTAATATGGAATCTTTACTTTTATATACTCTTTTAAATAGCCAATAAACATCACATGACCACCACTTTTTATGCTTGTATATAACCATAGCTTATATAATCATATGGTCCTGCCTAATAAGATAATGGTGGCTATGGTTATTAAAGAACCAAAGACACCAAAATGTATGGGTACTGAACTGAGTTCAGACCCATATGACTATATAAGCTAATGGGCTTGGATTGAAAACATTAAGGTGTTTTCAGTTTAAGACTCGTAGTTTTGTAGTTAAGTGGAGATAAAAGGTGGCTGCTGGAGGGTTGCATTAGATCCTAAGATCTAGGTGCAGTGCTCTCAGATCCAAGGCTCCTCACTGATGAAGGCCACAAGCCAGAAACTAGTCTGGGGATATTGGATGAGTAGGCACTAGATGGGAATTTTATGCACAAGCCTTCTGGCATCCATTGATTACTCTAGCTTGCTGTGTGTGGCAATACGTATAGTGAGTTTTGCCTGTTTTAACTCTTTTAAATAGAAAACTTATTTTTAAAATCAATTCTCTTCACATTTTCTTTTGATTTTATTAAGTTCTTCTCATTTAATAATAGGCAATTTTTTTATTAATATTTATTATTAATAATTTACATATATATGAAAAGGCAGTTATATGCAAATATTTTGTTGTAAAACACATTTCAATTTATAATCAGGCCCTACTTATAACTATTTTTTTTATTTCCTTTATAAAAATAAAAGCAAAATATTTTTTGTATGATATATGTACTTATTTTCTAAAGTTTTTGTTTGTAAGATTAAAAGATCTGGGTTTATATAAGCATTGATTGCATTGAAAAATAATGTAAAGAAACCATTAGTTTAATGAAAGAAAAACCAAAATTTTGAAAATATTTCATCTCTCTAAATTAAAAAAGAATTTATGTGTATTTTAAATATCTTTATTTATTATCTATGTATTCATATTTCTATACAGTATATATATATATTCTGACCTCTCTCTTTGTGTTGTGTAACTACGTACACCTCGAGCCCACCACGTTATGCCACATTCCACCCTTTCACCCTACATATAATTACGTGTATATGTGTACTCCACTTCCCCAAAAATAAATAAATATAACATAGTGAAAATTGCCTAACCGGGTTCTAGCTCTAATAATTAATGAGATATTCAATTAAATGCTTTACTAGCTCAGGTTTCTTAATTTATTAACTTAGGTTCTGTTTTAGACTAACTCAAATAACTATTCTATAATTCATGAGACTAGAAGTGGAAATAAGGGTGACATTGTAGATTACATTGAGATAATATCCCATCGGATACCACCTCAATGGCATAAGAACATTATCCCCCCTTTTACTACTATTACATATAATAACAACATAGTGTTCTTTATGACTTTTGCAACTTCTAATCACTAAGACCCATTTAACAATTAAAGTATCAATCTTTTATCGATAATAACAATAATAGTAATTATCTAGCTCAAATGAAATAATCTCAGGTTCTTAAATTTATTCAAGGTTAAATTAAAAATAAGGTAGCAAAATATGATATGAATTTTGTGTCATAATTTACTACTCTGGAAATTAGATTAATAATAAAACAATAATAATAATAATCACAATCTTCATTGTTTAATTCAATTAGTATTAACTTTCTTTCATCGCAAATTTATAACCTTAATAAATTAGTTAATAATCTAATATTCTCTTTTTTAATCTTTAAGTAATAAAATAAATTAGTAAGTGGCGGTATTTAGATAATCTGATAAATGAAGCAAGTGGCACCAATAGCATACAATTTAGCAAATTATTATGACAATGGATTTATGACCAATAACGCAATGCAATTTTATAATTATTCAATTACACCAAAAAAAAAAACATCAATAAATATTTAAGATTAAATATACTTCTCTATTTATATTTTGTGCAAACAATTATATACTTAGTTTAATGACGGTAAACATACCCTGTGAATTCATGCAATGATGTAGAGAAAACAAAACTCAGACACAAGTTTTAATAAACAAATTTTAGAATTTTATTAACAACAATGAAAATTAAGATAAAACAAACAAATCTATTTACATTTATTTACAAGGGATATCCTCATTCTTCTTTACGCTACAATAGTTGAATTATACATTTTTAGATTTCTTTTATAGTTAATTTAAATTATTATACCTTTTATAAGTTATTTATTTATTTCTCATTAGGTTTATTATATTCCTTATTTTAACTATTTTATGGGTAATACTATTCTTTATCTTTTAATATTAAAGTTACAGTATTATAAATTATATATGTGGATAAACATCATTTATAAACATTATAAATTTACAATCAATATGGTTTTTCCCTTTTAAAAAAAATTACATTTTCTTGTAACTCTATATAAGTCACTCTGCATATTGTTCAAATATTATGATTACCTATAACGTTTGTTCTCTAATGCTCGTAAACTCTAATACATTCATTCCATAAGCCATACTCATGTATAATGCCATAACACGGGTTTAATTATCACCTGTTTTAGTTTCACATATACTATAATTATCGAATGTTATTATATTCCTTAAATATGCAATACTTATATTTTTAAATATAATCAACAATAAGAAAACGTTAAATCATTTTTAATATTTTGTATATTTCTATTTGGGTATATTTTTATAAAATTATAGTTCATTTCTTAAAAATTAAAATAATTCTCTGACTCCTTCCTTTCTTAGGATATCTGCATCTTTCTTTCAATAATCATAATCTACTCTTTGTTAATACTTAACTATTCTTATTTCAAATAACAACATGACATACATTCTAAAATATCTATTGTTTCTTTTTCAATAGACTTATCAAATAACAATGTAGTTGCAAGAAATACAGATAAAGATAGCGAAAGATGTATAGGATATTGGGAAGATAGATAGATAACTTATCAAAATATATACTTCAAAATGTATGGAACAGTGTGAATAGGTCTGACATTCATTGTCTAATAACCTTGGCGATAGGCATGATGTGGCAGCTATTTATTCAGCTTTACCAAACATCTAATAAGATTCACAAGAAAGATAAAAATACCACTGTCCATGACAACATGTGTAACAGTCGTAGGGCTTTGTTAACTACGCTGATTACCATCTAAAACTACTTATTATTTCATTCCCTGTAGCATCCTAGTTTTAAATACATCCTCTTGGTTTCCGAATCTCCACGTACTACCAAGTCACTACCCAAACTATCTCTCAAGATTTTTACTGTATCCAACATCGATAAAACTAACTACCTTTTAAAACAATAAACAAAATTCACTAATATAAAACATTTCCCTATTCCATAAGAACAATTTGTCTTGCTTTATTACACTGTAGGTTCGACATCTACATTTTATTAAAATAACACTTAAATATCCTAATCGGAAAAATTAACAGAAAATACGACATAACCATTGGTTATATTGAACTATATTAATAACACATAAAATGATTATCGTATGCATATTTTTAAAAAATCTAATTACATCTCAAAGTGTTTAGAGTGTTGTTTTTCAAAATGCGTTTTACACTAATAATAACAATAAAACTTTTGCATTACATTCATTCGATTCACAGCTGATCTAAATAAATAAAACATACATTATATCATTAATAACCATAAAATGTTACCAAAATAATCTTTACCTTCCTATTAGAGTTCGTAGTGGGTTTCTTTCTCCTCGAGCATCGCAAACATACAAAATTTCCACACACATACAATTTTATTTGAACATTCAAAATCAAAACATATTATTTTATATAATGTTATATTGCGAATTAATGTATTTGTTTCCCTATCACTATCTAAAACTTAATGTTTAACTTAGATTAATAAAGAAAATAATTTAAACCATAATCACATATTTTTCTGGCGGTAAATGTTGGTTAGTCCCATAATATTTATTATTTCTTCTTTGTCCGAATGTTCTTCTTTCTGCTTATTAAAGTTTTAAATAAATTAGTTCATTTAATAACTGTTTAGACGATCTTTAGTTTCAGTGTTTAATTCAAAATTATTAGAAAACATTTTATTTCATTATCCCACGAAGTTTTTAATGTTCGGGCGAATATTACCTCGGCGCGTTGATGCATCTTTATTTCTAGTTGAACTACAATTATCTAATAATTACGGTACCACTTGTGTTTTCCATGGATCCAATATTTTATATTTATTTCTCTGTAAAATATTTTTTTCTTCTTTAGGCAAGTGTTTTCCCTGGTAAATTTCACTTTCATTCATTATTATTTTATACACAACATTTTCAATCTTTAACTATTTCTAGAGTATTTGCTCAGGTCATCTTAAAGAAAGCAATTCAAATTATTTCAATAATAACAATTCTTTTTTTCCATTTATTCTTATACGAATAATATTTATTTTTATTTTCCATTATATTCATTAACTTTGCGCACAATGTCCTTTCATTAATTTTATACGCACGAAAGCAGTTTTCATAGTAATACGCTATATCAACTAGATCAACGAACGACATTAACATTTTTGGAATATTATAAAATTTATAACTTGGTTTTAAGAATCTATCCATTTTTTATTGAAAATTCAGATTATATTTTGATAGAATCCACTGGCAGGTTACTGTGGAGTTAGTGAAACATTATTATGAGAACTTTTTCAAAAATTTATTCTTAGATTCTCTTCGGAAAATTTTAAATTGTCAGTTGGTTTCTTTCAAAGATATTATTAAAGTTATAATAAAATTGACTAATAAATTGAAGAAAGAAAGAAATTTTAAAGAGCTTAAAATTTTACCTCTGCTCTGGAGTCAATACATTTTTGTTCTCCTAGTTTTTACAATTAATTGGCGCATTTTTGTTGTCTTCCAAGATCTATCTTTTTATTGGTCACTCCCTTCTTTGGTTTATAAACAATTTCTAAAGTTTTAAAATCGTGACGTAATAGACTTAAATATTAACCTATTATTATTTTTAAATTAATTATTATCTATTACAATTTAACTACCTTTAAAATAATTTTGAAACAATAATTAATAAAGATGTATAATACTTATTTTTTATTATGATGTGTGACAATTCCATCCAGCTCTATAATATACTATTTAAATATTTTAATTGTTAGTATTAATTTAAACTAGTGCTTATACATAAAATATTCCAGACAGTCACGTAGACATTTCCGGTGTTTAGTCTAGTTTTATCTGTCTTAATAAATTGGCTACTTATATTATTTAAAATGATTATATAAAATTTTGAAAAATAATTTAGAAAAATATAGAACTAGATGCAATCCTCACCATCACAATACTTATTATTAAATATATCACATTAATCTTTTACTGTTTAACTATAGTTTATAATTTTAAATACTATATAATATTAATTTAAAATTTTTTTAGTAATTGACCACTTATAACCATCACTGACCTATAGAAAAGGGCACAATATATATATATATAT
>JAQFVV010002791.1:0-19181 GCA_028023455.1 Epiperipatus broadwayi | reverse complement strand
TGTTGAAGAACATTATATTCATTATTTTTTTTATATTCATTTAACATAGCTATTGCAAATAGCATTTTACACTGGTGGAAGTCTAAAAGTAAAGGCGCACAGAAATGTGTATTAACAATATTTGGTTTATTAATCAAAAATACTGGAATTAACTACAATTTTCAAAATATTAATATGTAAATACAAGCTGTAATTAGTTTATGTCAGATTATCATCCTGAATAATATTTTGCAGTTATAATTTTAAAATATCAAAATCTCATTAAAGTCAGCAATATTATTGTTCCCACATGAATGGCTAATTTTCTATAATTTATGTATATTTACCCAATTATATTGTTTATTCTCTTTGATTTTTCTTTTTTAAAAATCATTTTCCAAATGCAAAATAAAAACATTATCAAAATTGAAAGTTTATAGGTCAAGTGATTTTAGTTTAAAATAATTCAGACAAATATTGTTATTACTAGATCACATAGTTCCAGTTTGCATTGCCAATTTTATTTGCTTTTCTAGTTATATTGTGTTTGGAATTTGTCTTGCTTATTTCTTGAAAAAATCATATTGTATTTCAATGTTTACATTTATAAGTCTATGAAAATCTTTAAAGTAATATATATATATATGTGTGTGTGTTTATATACAATTGTATACATATTTATATACATTTGTATGTAATTAGAATATTGTGAACTCATAAGCCTTTCATTTAGCTCATTTTATAAAAAAATATCAAAATGATTTCTCACTGAGACTTGAAAGGAAATTCTTAATGTTCATTATGTATATTCTTGTCATTGTAACTTATTATTTTATGACTATATATATGGTAAATGAAAATAGAAGGGCTATTCATTAACATGCACATGTTTGCATGGTGAGTTTACTGGCTTTTCTTTTTGAACGTAAGGCCAAAAAAAGAAAAAAAAAAAAGTCTACCATGTCAGATAGTCTGATAATTTTTAGCTTAACACCAATTGGGCTTTTTTAAAAGTAAGATATTTAGGTGTGCGTTTGAATATTCATTTTATATTAACAACTTAATAGACAAATTCTGTAAAAATTATGACTTTCACTTTTAGGAGATTATAATTCCAAAGCAGAAGAAATTATATGATTTAAGGCAATAGGTATTAAGACTACTTAAGTTAAGTATTTATGTAAATAAAATACGTTCTGTGTCTAAATTGTAAATAATAAAAAACATATTTTAAATAGAGTATTAATAGCCAAGCATTCTTTTGGTTTATTGATATCAGAGATTGAGAATTGTATTATACAGCAAACATTAAAAAAAAATTTGTAATTCTATATTTAGAATATATATTGATGTTGTATTTGTGTATAGACATTACCAGAAAATATATCCTAAGTGTTTGAATGAGAATTTAGGTTAACAGTAGATGATTATGAAAATGATCATTGGTTAAAATATTTGGATGTGTCTGTAACCTGAAATGTTAATGGATCTAATTACTAAATGATTGTAAAACCTTTAGATTATAAGCTTTCAGGATTTAAAAGTTTTTTTAATAGTGAAATTTTTATTTGTATAAATTTGAGGCAGATAGGAAGCAGAATATTGAGAATTATATTAAAGATTTAATAACCACGGGCTATAATGAGAATTTATTATATAGATATTTAAAATTATTTTATAAAAAAGTCGCATTAAAGTTTGATAACATTAAAATTAATAAGGAACAGATTTCTTTGCCATATGTTACTAATTTTTATTCAAAATTGAAAAATACAATTTCTAAAGATTTTAATATTGAATATATATCTTCTCTGTTTTTAAATAAGTTAATAAATAATATTAAAGATAGATTAAATCAGGTTTATAAGCTTCAAATTGTATATTCTATTGCATATGAGGAACATAATTGTTCTTCCATTTATTATGATAATGTAAGACACATTTATCAGTACATAAAAATCTAAATCTAATTCTCCCCCTAATTTTGTTTTTTTTTTAATCATGAAAAAAATTCTAGACATGATTGTTGTTTTGAGAAAATTAATATTGTATGTAGGAATCAAATGATAGGAAAAGAAAAGTTAAAAAAGCTTGGTACATATTATAAATCAAAGATTTAGTAATGTATAACTGATAATGTTCTGGAATTTTGATTGTTAAATATTTTTTTAAAAAAATTGTGTCTATGATTTTGGTGTACTGTATTGAAAACACACTTGGTTATTAATAATTATTAAAAAAGATAATTACTCTGTTTAATACATTGGTGCATACACACACACACACACACATATTTATGATGGTTTTTTAAATTGGTTAGTTAAACTGCAGTTGATTTTCAAATAAAAAAAAAATTTTGAATTGAGGAAAAAGATCTAATATTAAATGGGGCATTGTTGAAGTTTGTGAAATTAGAAGAAAGATGAAGATTCATTTAAAAAGAAGAGTTATATTTTATTATAAAATCACAAATATGGGAAACGTATATGTATTGGATTTATTATAAATAGAAATTGGAAGAACAACAGTATAGAAATTGATGGTTATATAAGATTAGAAAAATTAGTTATTCATTTTAACAGAAGGTAGCAAGTGAAAATAATTCAGGTTTTCACTCTGAATTCTAATTCTAATATAGAAATAAAGATCTTTTATATAAATATACAAAACAAATTGAACAATATTTTAAAATTCTCATGGAAGATTTTTGATCTCAGAATTGGAAAATATTTGAAAGATTAAGTGTAATAGGTATATTTCATATTTTAACGATCGGGGAAAAAGACTTACGTAAACTGCACTACGGGGCGCCATCTAGGCATTTGAATCTAGAAAAATTTATAAAGTAGGCAGATACGAAAGTCAAAAAAAAAAAAAAAATTTTTTTTTTTTTTTTAATTTTGCATCCGGTCGTTAGCCCATGTCACTAGCTCAGGGAGTAGCAGAGATTTTAAAACATTTATAAGTTTCAATAGACTTCTATTCTCAAAGTATATATTAAATATTTAGAACAATAAAACAAAAGAAGCCACTGCCAGTAATTAACACACAAATAGATTTTTATTAACGCACATTTAAAATTGAAGATTAAATTTATTTTTAGATTTTAACATTAATATTTTTTTTTTTAAAAAATTTAAATTACTATTTTAAATAGATCGCACAGATTTGCTTTAAAATGTTGGGTATAGATCGCCTACATAGATTCCATGGTCAAAAACATTTCAAATAAACATAAATGATCAAAATACAAAATTATTGATGCCGACAATCGCAGAGGGAAACTTATAAGTAACCCAATAGTATTCAACCGTAAGATACTTGCGTTGTCACCAATAACTTAAAAGACATCCGAATAAATACATTTCGATACTCACCGTAAGGTATCATTATTTATCGAATGTCTATATATTTTGATCAAATATGAAAACCAAAATATAATTAACCGCAAACGAATCCATGCAAGCGTCTATAAACAACTTTAAATTTAATACATTTTTAGTTAAAATATAATACACATAAAAAAAAAAGAACTGGAAATGATTGCTTAAACATTTACATAAAAAAAATATCAATAATTGAATTTGCATTCTTTAAGTCAGATAAGAGTTCTTATTTTCAGTTATTAATTACTTGCAATTTTAGGAAAGTTATTAGATAGATACAATAGTTCATACTTTACGGATTTAATAGATTGAGAAGTCCATCTTCGTGATCACTTTAGTAGATTTTGTCCTTCTTTGAAATGAAACTGTGACTTGCCATGCATTTGGTCAGGAACTGTCATCCAGAGGCTTCAGCTGGTTGTCCGGAAAATTAAATTTATTGCAGACTTCCACATCGTGAAAATCTGCAATATAGCTAGTTATAACGATCTATTCATAGTCAGCTCTCAGATAACAATTATAATAATAATTTGGCTTTTATATTTTTATTAGTCTCTTATCATTAGATCTTGAGATTCAACGAGCAAGACGTCACTAATCCATTCGTGTTTCAGTTATGGTCCGTGCTGTCAGTTTCGTGTTTGGATTGGTCATTTAATTCCTTTGTATTCTCTTATCTGACCATTTAATTTATTTTACATGCCTCACGAGGTAGTTTGCTTTTGAACAATCATTTAATTAATAAGACAATCATTTCCATTTTCTAAGACTATAGAAATCAACATTATTTCTATTTTTAAAATATTAATCTTTATATCTTTTATTTTTTAAAAGTTTTTAAAGTTGTCCATCATGCGATCTATATATATTAAACAACTTTTAATTTTCAGTTTTTTAAGTTTTTTTTTCTTTTTAATAAATCAAATTTTATTTACGATCTTTTTATTTTCATTTTAAAATAATGTAACGGCATATATTCCGTTACATATCAGTAAACTTCCTCAAAAACAAAAACATTAAAAAAAAAAAAGAATTTACTTAGTGTTAGTAATGACGTTACACAAATTGATTATACTAATTTTTTTTTTTTTTTTAAAGACAAAACTTTGGTTATTAATGAAAAGACATAACTTTGGTTAGTAATTACAAGAAAAAATGCTGACTATTCTTTCCTTTTCACCCCAGCTGAGATTACACCTCCTCCCTCAAGTGTTCCCTTTTCCCTACATTTCATTATTAACTTAGGCAAGTCAAAGAAGTTACGTGATTTTAGACTTTTTTTTTTTTTTTTTAATTAAATTATGATTTATATTAATTGTTACATTTTATTCCTCGCATTTATTTCTACATATACGCAATTTTCTTACTGGCAGTACTTTTTACACAAACTTCATAACTTTATATAATACAAACAATATATTCTGATTTCAGAAAAAATATTACGGGCTTCATTTTCAATGTATATACTCATTTTTAAAGAGAAATCTTACTGGCATAATTTATTTTTAACATTCTCAGGGCACTCGTGGTTTATTAAAGATCGTGCCACGTTGGGAGTCCATTTTAACGATCGGGGAAAAAGACTTACGTAAACTGCACTACGGGGCGCCATCTAGGCATTTGAACCTAGAAAAATTTATAAAGTAGGCAGATACGTAAGTCAAAAAAAAAAAAAAAATTTTTTTTTTTTTTTTTGCATCCGGTCGTTAGCCCATGTCACTAGCTCAGGGAGTAGCAGAGATTTTAAAACATTTATAAGTTTCAATAGACTTCTATTCTCAAAGTATATATTAAATATTTAGAACAATAAAACAAAAGAAGCCACTGCCAGTAATTAACACACAAATAGATTTTTATTAACGCACATTTAAAATTGAAGATTAAATTTATTTTTAGATTTTAACATTAATATTTTTTTTTTAAAAAATTTAAATTACTATTTTAAATAGATCGCACAGATTTGCTTTAAAATGTTGGGTATAGATCGCCTACATAGATTCCATGGTCAAAAACATTTCAAATAAACATAAATGATCAAAATACAAAATTATTGATGCCGACAATCGCAGAGGGAAACTTATAAGTAACCCAATAGTATTCAACCGTAAGATACTTGCGTTGTCACCAATAACTTAAAAGACATCCGAATAAATACATTTCGATACTCACCGTAAGGTATCATTATTTATCGAATGTCTATATATTTTGATCAAATATGAAAACCAAAATATAATTAACCGCAAACGAATCCATGCAAGCGTCTATAAACAACTTTAAATTTAATACATTTTTAGTTAAAATATAATACACACAAAAAAAAAAGAACTGGAAATGATTGCTTAAACATTTACATAAAAAAAATATCAATAATTGAATTTGCATTCTTAAAGTCAGATAAGAGTTCTTATTTTCAGTTATTAATTACTTACAATTTTAGGAAAGTTATTAGATAGATACAATAGTTCATACTTTACGGATTTAATAGATTGAGAAGTCCATCTTCGTGCTCACTTTAGTAGATTTTGTCCTTCTTTGAAATGAAACTGTGACTTGCCATGCATTTGGTCGGGAACTGTCATCCAGAGGCTTCAGCTGGTTGTCCGGAAAATTAAATTTATTGCAGACTTCCACATCGTGAAAATCTGCAATATAGCTAGTTATAACGATCTATTCATAGTCAGCTCTCAGATAACAATTATAATAATAATTTGGCTTTTATATTTTTATTAGTCTCTTATCATTAGATCTTGAGATTCAACGAGCAAGACGTCACTAATCCATTCGTGTTTCAGTTATGGTCCGTGCTGTCAGTTTCGTGTTTGGATTGGTCATTTAATTCCTTTGTATTCTCTTATCTGACCATTTAATTTATTTTACATGCCTCACGAGGTAGTTTGCTTTTGAACAATCATTTAATTAATAAGACAATCATTTCCATTTTCTAAGACTATAGAAATCAACATTATTTCTATTTTTAAAATATTAATCTTTATATCTTTTATTTTTTAAAAGTTTTTAAAGTTGTCCATCATGCGATCTATATATATTAAACAACTTTTAATTTTCAGTTTTTTAAGTTTTTTTTTCTTTTTAATAAATCAAATTTTATTTACGATCTTTTTATTTTCATTTTAAAATAATGTAACGGCATATATTCCGTTACAATATAAAACCTGAAATTATGACATATTCTTATGGCATTTTCATAAGAAGTAGATATTGTAGTACTACTTTTTTTGGGTAAATGCCAAAAAAAAAAAAAAGACATGGCAGAGTTGATTTATATTTTGACTAACTGAAATATTTCATGATTGTAAAATTCTAAATGGACTCAATATAAAAAATAATCATTGATTAATAATATTTAAGATGTATTTTAATACAAAGCTAAAGAAATTAGATGTTTTTTTATGTATTGTAAGATTATTATTTTTATATTATTAACCCTGGAGCCAGGAAGTCAGTCAAGTTGAGGGGACTAAAGAATGTAAGTAAAGAGAATTCATTCTAAAATAATTTTTATTATGTACATTAGTAAATACAAAGAGCTAGAGAAAGCTAACTTGTTTTATTAAGTTTTTTTATTATTATTAATAAATTAGTTGTTATTGTTAAAAAGCCTTATTACTCCTTGATTTCTCATCTGTCAGACAAGTATTTGATTTATGTTTAAGGTTTAGAATAAATTATTATATAGCTGTTTTGATAGAATTAAAACACATCTATTAGATTAACATGTGGGGTAGACGATGATCAGCAAATATGACTGAGTTTGTTTTGAGACCTTGTCATGAGTTTCAGTCTGACCATCATCAATGCTGTGATCAAATAGATTATAAATTATCAAGTTATAGGCATAACTCTCTGTACAAGATCAGCTGCTGGACATTAAATGGATAAACAATCATTCCCTAGAATCATGAAGTTAGAATGTAATTACTAGCTGGCATAATTCCATTACAATATTTCTATATATACTGTATATGTATATGTTTATATTTATTTAGACATGTGTCAAAATATATTGAAAAACAAAGAATAAAATGAAATATTTTAATAATAGCATTATTTTTTATCTTTGATTGAGGATAATGAATTATGTATTGTATTATAGCACACATTATTATTATTTATACAATTTGTAATTTTTATTTCAAAACTTAATAATAAAAACAATTATGTAATCAAATAATGCTCTGAAAATAGTTTTTTAGAACATTATTTTTTTATAATGATGACATTAAAAGATAATTTATTTGAACTTGAGCTTGCTAGCAATAGAAATTTTTTATTACAAAAACAATTTTTGATTTTTTAAATTTTATTTTTTTAAATTTTATATTATATTTTTAGCACGTCATGCTGGTGCTGCAAATACAGAAAGATTGATTTTGGCATACAATACAATTAATAAATTTTTGGCTGCATTTATTGATCATGTAAGTTGGTTTGTATATATGATATATTAAATATGTAATATAAATAACCTATATATATATATATAATCAATATATAATTATTTATATTAAAGAACTGTTACTTATAGTAGGGTACGTTATAATATACTATTTGATTCTAGAAGGCCCTTGGTTATATTATCCATTTATTTTAACTTGCATTGAAATTTTTGGAATAATGTATTCTAGGCTATAGTATATAGCAATATTATCATGTAAAACAACATTCAAACATAAAAAAAAATCAAAAGTATAAATGTAAATATATATATATAAATTAATTGAAAACTTAAAATAAAACATTTAAAAGCATAAAATAAAAATGTAAATAAATTTTCTCTAATAAAAATTTATAGAACATTTATTTATTCATATTAGTTGTATAATTTCGGCCTTTTTTTTTTTTTTGATAATATACTACAAATTGCATTTTAGTTCCAGTGAAAATTAAATTTCTTAGCTTTTGTTTTATCACATGGAAATTTTTTGGTTTTATTGTAATATGTTCTTTTGAAACTCATCTTTTTAAAAAGGCTTTGAAATATCTTCATCACAACATTTTCGTTCATTGACAGCTTTACAATCTTATTTTTGGTTTTTTTTTCTTCATGACATTATTAATCAATTTTCTATGATTTAAAATTTATATTTAGCAGAATGAGTAAAAGGTAATAAGTACAGTATATTTTTATTGCTAAAAGTATAAATAAAGAGGTAAGTGATTTAAATTGTAGTTTTAGTCTTATGTGACAAAGATGACTGCCTTATTAATGTTCATTGTATGTGATTGGATTTATTATATAAATCTTTTTTCACTGAGAAAAAATATTTTGTTATATAATTTATTTTTTTTTAAAACATTTTTTTTATAGTAACTTACTGTATATGAGTAAGAGCACTGCAGTGCCTTTTTTATTTTTGTAATGTTTCATCAATCTCAACCCTTAGAAATATGCACTGAAATAACAACCCTTGGTATGTATTCTGAAATAAATATAAATATTTTTCAAACCAAAGTAAAAGAAGTAGCATGATTTGGCTATGATTTATTGCTGCTTTCTAATTTGCAAGTTATAGAAGTGGATTAAGTAAGATATAGACTATGAAGATAATTTGAAGAATCGTATTGTGTATTAATTGAAAACATTATTTAATTATTAATAAAACTGGAATATAAACTGCTAACAAAAGATGTCAATGTTATTTATATATTATAGATACCAAATGAGTATTCAGTCCACAGAAATGTATACTATAATTTTAAATTAAACTTATTTGTAAACCTAAAACAAAAATATTTCACAATGGCCCCTAGAAACAAGAATGCAAGGGGAAAAAAAAATAGTGAGTATTGATAGTTTGATTCAAATTTTTTATTAATTTCAGATTAATAAATTAATTTTCATAATTTTGAATTAAATTTAAAATACTTTTCTTTTCATAAATTTAAATAATTAACTTTTTTAAAAGTAAGTAAAGAAACTTAGCTATTAGTAAGATTACAACAATTAGAAATATAATAACCCCTAGAAAACAAAGATATATATATAATTTTAATGGGTTTTTACATTTTTATGCTAATGTTATTAGAAATTTTATTTACTAAGCTAACATTGTTTATTAGAAATTTTTTTATCAATTCCATATTATTACATGTTTATAATTTTAAATTACATTTAAACATTAAATTTAAAGCATTTTTTTGATCTCAGAAATTTTAAATAATTAAATTTTTTTAAAGTTATGTAAAGAAACTTAGCTCTTTGTATATCTACAAGTATTAAAAATATTGTTCAGGGACTCCTAGTATATATATTTAAAACTTTAATTTTGTAAACAAATATTTGATGATCTTTTTACAATTATTTTTTCAATAGATATCAATTTAGTGCAGCGGTTACAATACTGACGTATATTTCAAATAGGCTTTTATTTAAAGTTACTAAAAATAAATTTATCTGGGTGATTGGTAGACGTTTATACATTTAGAAATACATGTAAAAATATAATAATCAGAGTTTCGCTGATTATAGGACTTGAATATAATGCCCTTGGCATTAGATACATATTTTCATTTATGAACTTTATATACAACACTAAAATTAGGATACTTTGTGATCAAAATATACTTAAAAACATTTATTTATTTTACATTTTCGACATTTAAGAATAAGAATATAGTGAAACTTTGTCAATATGGGGAATGGCTTATTCAATAAAGGGGAGGGCAGCTTCATGAGAGGTTGGATTTAAACTCCAACTAAAAATATTACAAAGAGAAAACGTTTCATTATTACATATCATTACGGTTTATTTTGTCAAACAGGCTAAAAGAAAAACGAACTATAAGAAACTGCGGTGTTAGCATAATAGCCAAATATTTGCGGATCCAATATTTGGAGGTGCTTTATTGTATTACGGAAGCAAAACAGTCTAGCCGACTTGCCACCCCACATTTTGTGGAATGGGTTGACAAAAGGTCCTCGGACGGAGATACAATGGGCCGAACTTTGCCGGAATTATCCCATGCATAGCTCTCGTTACGCGAGTATATATATATGGTCTAGGGACATTCATCGCCCTGTTTATGACCTGAAACGAAGATGAGAGACGACTCGGGCATTCCGATGCACGTCTCTAGACAAAGCTTAATAACATGAAGAGTGGCCTAAGCTAACAACGCTATTATAATATTATAAAATTCTTGGATTTAAAGAATAAATATAAAGCCTTAAATAGTTTAACAAATACGTAATGACATATTAAAATAATGACCCGTGTGAGATAAAAATCATTTATTAAAAGTTAACGCTATAATTAATGAAGTGTGCATTGCTCCCCCTGCTTGAATCAATACTATTTTCTTGAAATATAATAAAAAAAAACTAAAATTCATGCACAATAAAATAGGTTTGTTCACCAACTCTTTTGGCGATGATGATCAGAAAGAAATTAATAAAACCGACGTATACCAATATCCATCCCAGATTGAAAAATATTTATACATTTTGTATAATTTTACGGTATAATATTTTAAAAAAAAACATATATTCATTTAACAAGAAAAACTCAGACTTACAAACTATTTAGAAATAAGTAAATAAGAACTCATTAATCCCCCCCCCCCTTCTAAGTTCGTAAAACCGGGTTTGATTTGCATTTAAAAATAAAAGCCTAGTGAAAAATATAAAAATATCATTTAAAATAAATTAGAACCGCACTAAATTATAAAAGAAAGTATGAAGCGTGAGTTGGATTAAATAGTTTACAATAATATTAGTTAGGGTTATAGAGAATCGATACCAAAGAAATAATTATTAGTTTTCAAGTACTCGCCGATGAGTGAGTTAAAAGAGATTAAATATACAGAAAACATTAATTTAAAGAGAGTTTACAAGTTATAATTTAGGTAATACGATTATAATGACTTTGGGCTGGTTACCTCAGCATTCTATGGAATACAGATGAATTTTGTCTCTTGGCCTCGGCGGTTCTTTGATGGCACGGGCACACTTGAACGGTAGAAGCTCCATCATGCACGGCGAAGATTGAAGCCAAAGACGGAGAAGAAAGGCAGCTGAAGCCCCTCAAAAATTACACAGACGTGAAGTCGATTAAAGACTATTGACCTCCTCTCTTTTTTTTTTTTTGACACAATAGATTTTTGGCCCTATTTATACAAAACTCTAAGGTGTTCAAAGAATATTTTTTTAATTAAAACTTCTTATCTTTAATTAACAGAAATATTTTAGCTATTGTTAGTGGAGATGGAATCGTTAGATAACTGTCCAAAATAATTTCAAATCAATTTCCAGATTGGAAATAGATTTGATAAAAAAATGTTAATCTCTAATTAAAATCAATTAGCTTTGTTTTTAAATTTTACTTTCATTAACTTTAGTTAAAAAATTCTTTTTAAAATCATGAATCCCACCCCTTTAATTATTTTTGGACAGCCATCTTCCATCTTGAATATTTTGTGTACTTATATGAAGAAAATATTTATAAAACAAATGACATATAATTAAGAATAAAAATACAAAATTATTTAAAAGATTTGTTTGTGCTTTTATATATATAAAAGCTCCGTTAATATATGTATATATCTGAGTCGCATCCATAAAAGTCAATGTTTAAAATTAAAGAAAATTTTTACTTGAGATTTATATTTATAAACTTTTATAGACGCTTCTCAGAAATATACTAGTTTATATAAATATGACGAAAAAAACAGTGGGTTAAGTGGTAGAACAGTGGAGCTCGATCTTGGGCTAAGATCGACTGCTACAATATTGTACCTCCGCCTTCTTTCTTCGTAAACAAAAATGAGGAAAATGTAAATTTTTAGATTTACTTATTTCTATCCCTTTTGTTTAGTCTCTGTCACTATCTATGAAGGCTTCCAGTCCTTCAGATAGAGATAATAATATCACTGGTAGCAAGCTACCAATAATATCTACTCTCTGCTGCTAAATTATAACACTGGCCATCCAAGCACTCTTATTTATTTTAAAGAAAAACCCCTAGGTGCCAGTTGATTACTATGTAACTAACGTGCTTGCTCAACCAGCTATGAAGTTAGTACCTGACCTCCCCCAGCTAGCTCATTGGACTCTAACTATTCCCAATTCTCCGCCTATGCAATGAATCTCTATTTCCCAACATTTATATCACAAATATTTGATTAATAAAATACTTATGCGTTATTTAATTTTATTGCATAGATCTCTCCCTTACTTTTAACATTAGCTCAAATTATCTACCTAATGATAATTAAAATATTTTATATCCAGCTTATTTTCTTTAAATGCTCATTCTTGCCTTATAATATAAATGCGTACACACATTCTATTAAAGTATACATTTTAATACGTTTCAAATCACACACACATATATTTTAATAATAAATAAAATAAACATATGATTTAATCATATGACGCCCACATATAACTAATGAGATATTTGATTTCAAAGTCTTATTATGAAAGCTAATGCATGTAGTTAGAAAAATTAATAGTTCTATGCTTGATTAAATCTAACTTATAGTTCTTGAGATGTTTAAAAGTTTTTTTTCTCACAAATTTATGTTTATGAAAATGAATGATTTACCTAGGATTTGAACACTTTCATATGCGAATAAGGCAACATAGCTTTTTGCTGATTCTCCTGATTCCAATCGGTTGGTGTTGATTTCTTGTAGGCCTTTTTTTATATTTTATGATGTGCATAGGAATTACTATGGGTCTTAGCATGGACACTGATGATTCCCAATTTTCACACGAACACGATTTCTCCCTCAAACTAACTGCTGATGTTATTGCAGAGAAGGTTCAGACTGACCGCATGATCCGATGGGTTCAGTAACATATTCTATATAATAGCACATTCATTCTTAGTTATTTCAATAATTTTTTGATCAAATTTTGATTAATCCTGATTATTTAATGATTAATGTTTTTTTTTTTTTTGATTGATTGGTTTTTTAACAATAAGAAATCTCCCTTTTATAGACAGTGTTTTTTATTTTAGGATCAATTGAGCAGTCTGCTGCAATCCTATTGGGTTTCTATTTCTTTTATTTAAGAGTTTAAGATTCATTATAGTCTTTTCATTGGCTTCTATTTTAATCAAACAGTAGTACTTAGTCCCTTTGTTTCTTAATTATATTTCTTTGTTTTGGTTTTAAGTTTTCAGTTCTTTTATTTGCATTGCATTAGCTTTCAATTTTATCATTTTAAGAAAATTCCTTTTAAATTTTATTTATAGACGCACACATTCCACTACTTCCATATTATAAGACAAAAATGAGATATTTATATTATACATTAATTTAAAATAATAATGTTAATCACTTTTCCCTTTAATTATTATCCATTACTGAAATCTTTTTTCCTCCCCTTTCTTTTGTTCTTTTCTTTTTCTCAAACTTTCATGAAAATCTGTTTTTTTTCTTCCAAACTTTAAAAAATAATATTTTCTTAAAATTTCTTTCAATAAAATTCACTCTTGATAAATGCTAGAAATATTATGTAACAATCTGCATCTTCTCCATCCCCTCCCCCCTTGAGAGTAAAAATGTCATTCTGAGCATTTTATCTCTAATACCTAAAATTAAACAAAAAACATTCGTATTACATTTCATTAAATTTGTGATCCATTTTCCTGCATTCTGGTATAATTATGATATGGTCTATTTGCTAAGCTTTCTGTCCCATTTTTTATCTACGTTCAATCAGATGGCTCTCTTTTTCCACCAAATGGATTGTTGTAACAATCCCCCCTCCTATGTCAATCTGGAGGCTCCCTGGACAGATTGCCATAATCGACCTGCGTGAAAAATTCTGCCATCTCCTCCAGCGACCATCTATCTTTGCTCAACATTAACTGTTGTATGTTTGGTGGCATGTGACGTATCGTTCTTATTATTTGGCCATCTGATATAGGAAATGCCGTCAACACAGCCAATAAAAGAATTGTGCATGCATTTCTTCACAACCATTGGAATACTTCTCCTGGGATATGTTGTACAGTATCCTGCCTTGTCTAGCTTCATTCCAAAATGCCCTTAAAATGTCACATCTATAGTCTTCAAACATCTGTGGTTTATCACCCAAGGTGTGCCACCAATCCCATGCTGTCCCTTGGAGATAACTACACATCACTGCAACCTTATCATCTTCTGGCCATTTCAGAACATGGAACAAATTGTTTAAGCTTTCTAAGTGCTTCAACAGGTTCTCTCCTACCTCCGCTTTAAACACTGAAATTGTGAATTGTTTCTCCAGAAACTTATTCATATGTTCTCCATGCCTATTTTCAATATTTAGGTTCTTATACTTATGTTCCATCTGCTCGATTTTTTTATCTAAGTTTTCCACTATACCTGTGCATATTTCTTTCACTTCAGACTTTATATCCTTGTTCTCTATTGCCTCCTCAAAATTCTCTAACTCTTTATTGATGCTTTCTTTTGTACCTCTTTTTTTTAGTCTCTCTACTTCCTCTCGGGTTGTTACATGACTGTTTATTAATTCTTGGCATAGCTCTTTTACCTGTACTACTCTTGCTTTTAAGTGATTAACCTCCGCACCATTCAACTCATCCCTCACTTCTTCCATATTTTCTTTTAATACTACAATCTCATGACTTTCTTTGTCGACATTTTTCCTCACCGCTTTTATTGCTTCCTGGCTTATTTCCATTCTTCCTGTTATCTCCTGACTCATCTTTCTCATTTCTGTCTTAAGTTCGTTAATTTCTTCCCTCATTATTTGCTGACTTTGGCTGACATTTTTGCACATTTCTCTCATGTTTATTCACATTTGAACTTTTCCTCTACTATTTTCAGGTGTTTAAAAAAAATTGAGTATGCATTTGGCATTGCCCTCTCGTCACTTCTGCTCTCTTCTATTTTAAAATTGAATGATCTATCTGCTCTTATTTAAACAAACTTATTCTTTATTTTAAACAAATGCATGACCAACCCCAACCTTCTTAGTTCTCTTGTTTGTTCTTCTTGTCCTTCTATCATAATTTACCCGGAATGTCCTTTTTTTTTTGATAATTATGCCTTGACGTTTACACTGTCATATGAAATCTCAACCGTCTATTGGCTGTGCTGATTTGACATCTTCTGTTAAACTGAATATTAGCGGGCTCTTCAAACCTAAATTAATTTTTTTCTGACATTCTTTCCTCCTAACTGTCACCTGTGTCAGTTATGCCTTACATTGGGTGCCATTGTACCGTCTGCATTCTTTCTTTGTAAACAAAAATGAGGAAAATCTAAATTTTTAGATTTATTTATTTCTATCCCTTTTGTTTAGTCTATCTTTGAAAGCTTCCGGTCCTTCAGGTAGAGATAATAATGTCACTGGTAGCAACCTACCCATAATATCAACTCTCTGCTACTAAATTATATAACACTGGCCATCCAAGCATTTTTTTTATTTTAATGAAAAACCTTTAGGTGCCAGATGACTACTATGTAACTAATGCACTTGCTCAACCAGCTATGAATTTAGTACCTGACCTTCCCCAGTTAGCTCATCAGACTCTAAGTATTCCCAATTCTCTGCCTACATGATGAATCTCTATTTCCCAACATTTATATCACAGATATTTGATTAATAGAATACTTATGCGTTATTTAATTCTACTGCATAGATCTCTCTCTTTTAACATTACCTCAAATTATCTACCTAACAATAATTAAAATATTTTATATCCAGCTTACTTTCTTTAAATGCTCATTCTTGCCTTATAATATAAATGCGTGCACACATTCCATTAAAGTATACATTTTAATACGTTTCAAATCACACACATATATATTTAAATAAATAAAATAAACACATTTAATCATATGATACCCACATATAACTAATGAGATATTTGATTTCAAAGTCTTATTACAAAAGCTAATGCATGTAGATAGGGAAATTAATAGTTCTGTACTTGATTAAATCTAATTTATAATTCTTGAGATATTTAAAAGTTTTTTTTTTCTCACTTATTTACAGCTATGAATTAAGATTTTGAAGGCAAAAAATGAATGATTTATCTAGGATTTGAACACTTTCACATGCAAATGGGGCAACGTAGCTTTCTGCTGATTCTCCTGATTCTAATTGGTTGGTGTTGATTTCTCATAGGCTTTTTCTTTTAAATTTTATGATGTTCATATGAATTACTTGAGGGTCTTGGCATGGATCAGGCTGGCCGCACAATCCGATGGATTCAACAATGCATTCTATATGATAGCATGTTCATTCTGAGTTATTTCAATAATTTTTTGATCAAATTTTGACGAATTTTGATTAATCCTGATTATTTAATGATTAATGTTTTTTTTGATTGATTGAATTTTTAACAATATGAAATTTCCCTTATATAGACAATGTTTTTTTATCTTAGGATCGATCGAGCAGTCTGCTGCAATCCTATTGAGTTTCTATTCCTTTTATTTAAGAGTTTAAGATTCATTATAGTCTTTCCATTGGCTTCTATTTTAATCAAACAGTAGTACTTAGTCCCTTTGTTTGTTAATTATATTTCCTTTGTTTTGATTTTAAGTTTTCAGTTCTTTTATTTGCATTGCATTAGCTTTTAATTTTATCATTTTAAGAAAATTTCTTTCTTTTAAATTTTATTTATAGACGCATACATTTGTTCTGGCGATCTTATTTGACATGAATATTCCAAAGGGATCAGGAAAAAAGTCAACATTACAAGTTTAATGTGAAGTTTTACACTTTTTTTTTTGTTGTAATTTGTTCATTGTTTGATTATTTCATTTGAATGTTTTGGTTATTTCATTTTCTGTTTTTTGCAATTAAGCAAAAAAAAAAAAGCATAATAAAAACATTATAATAAATCAGAGAAAAAATCTCGTAATTAAGCAAAAAAAAAAAAAAGCCCATAAATAAAAACATTATAATTATTGAGGGAAAGAAAAATCTATTCACCGATATTTTGTTGATTTGCTTCACATTTTTAAGATGTTTTCTGTTTTATTTGTAATTAAGCAAAAAAACGCATAATGAAAACATAATAAATCAGATAAAAAAATCTTGTAACTAAGCAAAAAAAAAACCCATAATAAAAACATTATAATTATTGAGAAAAAAAAAAAATCTATCAACTGATATTTTGTTGATTGGTTTCATATTTTTATCTAGCCCCAGAAATGGTGTATTGATGTTTGTTAGGATGGCATCAGCGCCATCAAGCGTGTCCCAGTAGCTAATGTACTAGAGCCAAAAATCTAAATCTATCCACATTATTAGTCAATATAGTATAAAAAGTAATCATAAAATCCATAAATATTTATGAAAAATAATTGTGTTTTGCTAGCTATCACCGAATGTCATTGATATGCAAATAACGGTCAATGTTATTCACTTTCCCTTGATTATTTTTTTATAAAATTTAAAATTTTTCAAATCAAAGTCTATATTTAAGTAAATTAATGTATAAACTTAATTATGAATATAAAAAATTATGAGAAATATATTTATGTTCAAAATCTATTACGACAGCAATAAAGATCAATGTTATTCACTTAAATTGAGGTTCAGCGTTATTCATTTTTCTTTGATTGTTCTTCTTGTAAAATTTAAAAATTTTTGAATCAAACTTTATATTTAGGCAAATTAATATAAAAACTTAATTATGAATGAAAAATTATTATGGGAAATATATCTATTTACATTCAAAATCTATTACGAAAGCGTAAAACGTTTTGGTTTTATTTCTGACTTTGGCAGTTAGAAATGCCTGGAGAACAATAGCCAAAGTTGACAGTCAGTGCTTTGTGGCATTTTATAAGGGAAAAGAGGTAGGTTTATATACAATAGACCAGGGGTTCCCAACCCTATGCCCGCGGGCACCATGGCGCCCGCAGACCATTTTACATGTGCCCGCCGCTATCTGAACATGATAAAAAATTATTTATCTGATACAAATAAATTTACTTTTTAAAATTTCTTATAAATTATTGTATTATATTGTAATCAAATTGTAGGACATTCTATACTTTTACAGCGTAAAAATATAAACGTTAATTAGAAGTTAAAATTTTTATTTTGAAATAAATATTTTTTTGTACATTATGTGTATTATTAACAATATCCAACTATAAATTTACATTGAAAAAATAAATGGTGCTCGCCACCTGGTTGAAAAAATAAATGGTGTCCGGCACCTGGCGGGTATTATAGAATGTGCTCTTAAGTGCAAAAAGGTTGGGGACCCCTGCAATAGACCATAATCAGAAATCATTTTTTGTTGTGAAAAATACTGCCAATATTGGATTTTTTTGGAGATAAAAATTTAAATACTGATAAAGCTACAAATGTATAATAGAATAAGCATAAAATAGCGAAAATGTAACCAAAACTGGCCAATAGATGGGACAAAATTTTTCTGGTTTTTGGTTCAAAGTCTTGAAAAAAATGTAGTTGCCCCCAGAAACACTTTCACCAAAAAAGTCACCCTCAATGTATAAAAGTTTGGCCACCTCTGCTCTAGTCTAATGAATAACTAAAAAAATTATTAATACATTTCCATCAAATGGGTTGTGTCATTGTTGTGAGGGCAGTAAGTTTATTACTTATAAATTAAACTGTAGTAATTGACTATTTACATATACTAAACAATGATAAAGATATGGGTGGGAAATTGTGATCTGGATCAACTGATGAGGGCTGGTTCAACACGAAATGTGCATCTTGATGAACATACATCTTTTTCACATCTTTAGTCACATGTTTATGATTATACCTCTCTACAAGATGTTAAAATCACATAGAAACTATTCCCTACCTTATGCCATTAGGTGCAGTGAAATTTACAGAAT
>JAQFVV010002790.1:0-17500 GCA_028023455.1 Epiperipatus broadwayi | reverse complement strand
ATAATATGCTAAAAACTTTAGTAAACAAGTATTAAAAGCTAAATTTAAAGTAATGACTTAGAATTAAATAAATAAGTGTAATTCAAATGAAAATTTTATTTAATATTGACATTATAAATTATTTATTTAAAATATATTCTGAGGTGGAGAAATGTATTTAATTTAATAGTATCAAAATTATTATTCTAAATTGTATTATATTATTATTCATTAAAATAATAATATTTTTTAATTAAATAGTTATTTCTATCAGCAGACAGCAATTAAATTGTTACACTGTCTGGATTTAAAAAGTCATGTGACACAAATATTCATACTTGTGTTCTTACAAGTTTTCTAATTAAGTTTTCAAATTTACTTTAGAATTGTACTAAAAAAATGAAATATTTATTTGACACAAGATAATAATTAACTGTTATAAATATTTAATTGGGTAGTTTTAAAATATATAGTTAATAAAATTAAATTTAAAAAATAGATACATTAAAAATAAATGTTGGATAAATTAATTAAGTATTGTTTATAAATTGTTATTTTAAAAGATTTAATTTGTATAAATAAAAGTTTAAAATTAATTTAGAATTAAATAATATAATATCTAAAATTTTAAAAATGAGTCATAAATTTTATTTTTAATTTTAATTGTACAATCTTCACTAATATTTAAATTAGATCACCAGTTAAAGATTTAATAGCCAATTAAACCATCAGTTCAATTTAGTATAAAAATAGATGTTCACATGTTTCTGGGTGTTTTAATAATTTAATTCAATTAGGTGTTAAATAAATAAAAACTCTCTAGATAAGTATATTTTTAATATAGATGTATTGTCTAATTTATTACTTGGAATTATTTTTTTTAAAAAAAGAGTATTGAAAATTATAAGTTTATTAATTTAAAATCATGCATTGTTAAAGTAACAAAATTCCATATCAATTTTTTTTGTTAAAATTTGAACCAGCCTCACAGTGTCCAATGGAATTCATACCAGAATTAAGTATATATTTGGGAAAAGTAAGGATGAAGGTACATATACTAAATGAAAATATAATTCTAGGAATAATAATGGGAAAAATATATCATTGTTTATTTTGATATTTCGGACAATGTTAGGGAAATTTGAGAGAAAAGTTCTTCAAAAATTTAGTTTAAATGCATTATCTCATAAGAAAAGTTAGCTATATCTGAAAAGCAAAACTATATGATAAAACTTCAAATTTTAATATTTTTAAGAGAAATATATTTTAAAAGAGTCCCAGTAAATATTGTAAAAGAAATATTTTTTTTCAAAAAGTTTATTATGAACTTTTCTTTAAAATGATAAAGATATAAAAAACGATAATACTGCAGATATATTTTATATGACAAGTTGTTATTATTAGAAAAAAGACTGCATTTTTTTAATAATTTGAAAACCGATTTTTGGAAAATTATTCTTTGGAAAAGAAATACCTTGGTAATTAAAATTACCCTGACAAAATAACTTTAAATAACTTTATTTAAATTACTTAATACTAATTTTAATGGAACATAAGTGCATAATTTCCATATGAGTACACCAGAATCCATATAGCTGTGACTGATGCATCAAAAGCCCATGCAGAATCCTGGTAAGTGTGAGAGCTATGGAGCATGATTTTATAACTTTCCAAATTGATATCAACTTTAATCATCATTATAATGAAAGATATAGATAAGTGACTATAATTTTTGTGAAGTTTCATCAAAGGATTAATGACTATTTTTATAAATAATTTCAGATTTAAATGTCAACTTCACTTAATTTTTTGATTTTCATTTTTAAATTATTCATTAGCAATAGCATGGAAGGCAAAAAAGCTTAGTGTTTGTACTAAAGTTTTGAACAGTTGTGTTGTCCTCGCAATGAACATCAAGGGAGTAAGCATCTATAACGAGTTATAATGATGAAATATTAGAATGTAGAAAATAACTTTTTTTGAATATACTTTATAATGGATAAGTGTTTTGTGTAAATATAGTCTTAATTATTTTTATGTACTAATAATAGTATTAATTTTTTTATTATTTTAGGCAGAAAAATTACATATTAAATCTCTTTTAACCTTTTATAATAATTATCATAAAGAATATTTAATTATTTATAAAGTTTTTTTTATAAATATTTTTCTAAGCATGATAGTCTTGCTGAATAAATAATATTACTATTTAATATTTTTTTATCAAATGAGACCAGAAAATGTCTAAAAGTTACCAACTAGCAATTTGTCATTGTAAGTAAAATTTGTAAAATATATTACTTTTTACATGATCTATATTGTTTTACATTGCTTGGAATATTTTTATAGTATTATCATATCATATGAACGTATGGGTATGTGTACACATAGAACTTACTGTTATTATTCTAAAAATATGAACTAGATTTTTTTTTTAAAAAGTATATACATACTTTTCTTCTATATTACTAATGTAATATGATACACATAATTTATTTGATTCTTTAATAAAGAAACCCTATTATTTTAAAATGTTTTAAAGTGTTGATTTAGTACATTAATACAAAATCATTTGTATTTCTATTACTAAATTTCGAAAGTGAATGTACTTTTTCTTGTTTAGTATTCTTAGATTGTTGAAGTAGTACATGAATCTTATTTATTGTTTTAGTATAATGTTTGATAATTTTTGTGATGTAGATTGATAAATCTATTATGAAAATTTTAAGTGGTAGTGACCTTGGGAGTATCAAAAGAAACCAAAGGGATGATTATAGGTAGGATTTATATGAAATAGAAAGTAATTTATATTATTATGTTAGTAGTTTATGCAGGTACAGATAATGTAGCCCTGTAACTTGTATATTTTCCCTGACCAGTGTCTTTCTTAGTATTGAGTATTTTAATGTATGAAGGAGCTGAATAAATAGCCTGGACATTATTTTATATTGGAGGTCATTAGACAGAGAAGTCATGCCTCTTTATACTCACTGTTTCCATGTTGATTATCCTATATAAGTTTTATACTATTGACACAATACTCTAGTTAGTTTGTCATGCCTACACATCGACTCACTATCTTAATTTCAAAAGTTATTGCATCATTCAGAACTGTACTTATGAAGGAGAATACTAAATAATTTTGGGAATTGTAAAATTGTTATTTTTGCTTTGGTTTATGTTGAGATCAAATACAAATGATATTGAAAGTAAACTCAAACTATAAAGATAAATAATCATAAATATTTCCGTATTTTATTAAAACTATTTTTTAAAAAGTAATATATAAGTGATAATAAATTATTCATGATATTTTTTGATTAATTTTTTGAATATTTTGATTATACATGGTAATGCATATTTTTAAAAAGTAAAACATCCAGAAGAAACAACCTAAAATAGAACAAGTGCTTATGTTTTGTGAATATTATTTTTATGTTTAGAGCATGCATAAACACACACATATAAATTTTATTAGATTAGTGCCAAGCAAGATGTACAAAAGTATGTTAATCATATTGTTTTATTTACATCCATTTATTATTGATGAACTGAAATAAATATTGTTGACTAATGTCAGCACCATCATAGTAGAAGTTTAATTAATTGATTGCAAATCTACGAACATATATCAAAAATAGATGCTACTTCAATAGTTTATGCTTTCATATTTTATGCATGCTTAAGGAAAACATATTATAATACATGTCAAATAGTGGATATTATATTTAACTATAATTGTATACATAATTAGTAGTAATAGTAGTAATATTATTATTATTATTATCATTATTATTATTATTATTATTATTATTATTATTATTATTATTATTATTATTATTATTATTATTATTATTATTATTATTATTATTATTATTATTATTATTATTATTATTATTATTATTATTATTATTATTATTATTATTATTATTATTAGTAGTAGTAGTAGTAGTAGTAGTAGTAGTAGTAGTAGTAGTAGTAGTAGTAGTAGTAGTAGTATTTTTATTGTAAAGAAATATGTAAAGTTATAAGTCAGAGTAAAGGCTTATGCCCTTGTAGATTTTTATTATATTTACTTTATTTTTAAAATATATAATAGCCCAGCAAAGGTACGTCCACATTTTCTTTTAAAATATATATGTTCTACAATAATATCAACAAATAAAAAATCCTACTCCTTTTTCTTTTCAAAAACTTTATTTTTATATCTCAATACTGAACATATATATAAATTTATATAATACAAAACTCCAACCTTTCAACTGTTTTTATCTCATACTGTCATTTTCAAGGATCTGCAACAACAATATTAAATACATATCAATAAATAAAGTTCAATTACATAAAAACTTCCTCTTACATGAACATAAACAGTAACAAACATATTAAACATATATAAATATATTTTACTTACATCTCTCTCCCACTGCTATATTTTATTACTCTTTCTTTAACATTATTAAGTTACAAGAAACTTTATATACAAATTTAAATATCAATTCTAATTTCCAAAAACCCCCCCTTTTTTTATTTTTTTATCTAAAACCTATCTTAAAACTACATTCCTAAACTATATCTTTAAATGAATATAAAACAAATATAAACATTTTTTTATACAAAAAAAATTCTAACAAATTTCCTAAACCCATTAAGCATTTATTTTAATTATACATTAATTTAGATTCCTTATCTACTCCATTAATTCTTTTTAGAGTAGGATTATATTTTTTTATATAAAATGTTGGAAAAGGTTAAAAATACAGGGAAAGGATGGTAAAAGAATTATATATATATATATATTAAATGTAAATATGTACTTGTATTTTAAATTGATTATATTCAGTATTCAGGAGGGAGAAATATATATATATATATAGCTTAAGCATGTTATAATTTTATTAAATGTAAAAGAGGGAACAGTACAGTTATATATATATATATATATATATATATATATATATATATATATATACAATATATATATATATATATATATTGTAACAATATTTATCAATTAATATAAATATGTATTTGTAATTATTAAATTAATATAAAAGATATGTATTTGTAACTATAATTTGTAACTATTTTAATATGTCACATTTGTAACCATAATAAATATTTAGATAGGGGAAATTATTAATTATTAGATATATGCCTATCCAATCTGTACCATTTGTAACTATATCAATTCATCATAGCATAGATAAAGAAATTATAGAATCACTGTGCCACTTGAAATATCAGCATTAAAGATTCTTGGTATTTATTTATATATTGGGGCGGTCATCTGAACAATAAAACATACTGGACATTGTCATCTAATAAAAATAATATTAAACATAGCAACTGAATAAAAGTACCCACTGTGAGATTCCTGGAGTGCCTTATGCTTATCTCCAATACTAGGTTCTTCTAACAAAGAATCCTTCCTATCCTTCTTTCCAAATATATAAGACCATTCATGGTCATATGCACACACGGGTGCTATTCATGACAACTTATAAAAAAATATATTTTATAAAACTAATATTATGAAGTTGGAAAGGGATGATATCACTCTTTATTCAGTTTAGCTAAGTACATGTGTTTTCCCATGAGCGCCACTAGATTGTTTTCAATCTAGATAAGTATCTATTTATAGTATACTTGAGTTCAAACTTATTCAGTACATATTTATTACACATGACTTGGATGACTATTGAACAAAAATGACATTCTTACATTTTATCTATATTGATAAAATTACAAGATCCCAATATTACCAAAGTTTATACTATAGATCAAAGATTCTTATAGACATTGCTAGCTCATTAGCGTATATTGATGAACAGACATGTATAATCCTATTAATGGCTTCCAAACAAGCATGTGAAGACCATTATTGATGTTGATGGCCATTTAACTAGATTATTTATCACGATAAAGGTAATAATGATGATGATGATAATAATATCATAATAATGATAATAATAGTAATGTCATAATAATGATTACAATAGTGATGATGATACCAGCCATGGTTTATCAATAAACTCACAACAATAAATTCATCTTTATAAACTTATAGGCATCTACTAAAATTATCATATTTCATACTAGGATTTAATAATACTAATGGTGATGATTGATCATCATGAATCTCTTTGCATAATATTCAATTTTCTATAAACCCCTATTTACTAAAATATATTCATTATGCTAAACATTAAATTTAATGATTATAATTTATTAATGATGATTGATGGCGATCATAACTTTTATATAGTATTATTTGAAACATTTTTAACTAATAACATGATATCCATCTTTGATGAGGATGATCTAAATTCATGGACACAACACAATTTTAGCTTTCTATGTTGAACTATAATTATCAAAATTTGGTTATTCTCAAGCATAATCCTTAAATACTCAAATATCAACATTCTAGTTTACCTATTATTTTGTGGACGCTTAATATTTGCAAGTGATTGCTCAATATATACGAATGGTAATACTTAATAACTGCGAGCAATGATGCTGAATTAAAATGATAGAATTAAGACAAAAAACAACAACACAATATTCTTAATAATTACTCGGAAACCAATTAAGATATATAATTATATTTTATTAACACTACTACTCTTTCTTTCCTTCTTTACAGTTAAATCGACAATTAAATAAATGGCTTATTAATATACAAAATTTATATAAGTATAAGCAAATAAACTTAATATATAGGTTTGTCATCTTTTCTTGATATCTCAAAACAAGCTGACTTAAATCAATATTAAAAAAAAAAATACATATTCTATAAATGCTTATTTAAGAATTTTCTTACTTATCATATCATAAAATAAATTTCAGGTGTAACTTGTATATGTCATTTCATTTCCATTCAAATGTAATGCCCTACTTTTCAATTTACCATTTTAAACTAATCATATATAACCTATTCTTTAATGTGTTTGGATAAGCAGTTACACATTCACGCATTCGGTAATGTTAACATATATGTTTAAAATGTATACCCAAAAATCACATATATAAAAATATCTTTTTCTTTTGCAACCTTATAGCGAAAGAAAATAAAATACATATATTAACTTTTAATATGCAACAAGATAAAATAAAAATAAAAAAACATTATAAATGCATATATCTATAGGTTGCTCATTATCATTAACAACTGAAGAACAATTAAAAAAAAAAAAACATTTCAACATTACAATATATAATAAAAAAAAAAATAATGAAAAATTTAAGTTTAAAGATTTAAACTATGTTTGTGCTATGTTGTGAGATATTGCAAATAACTATAGATAAACAAGTCTTTAATGTTTCTGTATCAAAAAAGAAAATTGCTTTGACCAGTAAATTAAGGTTTACTTTTAATAAGTAAAAGAATAAAATCGGTTAAAGAAAGTTCATATTTACCCGTCTACTTTTTACTTCTTATTAATGTCCTTAGTTTGAATTTTCAGACTGCTTTTCTTTGCTCACCAACAACAACAACAACAAAAAAGAAAGTTATTGCAGATACTTTTAAGATAATGCTGAATCAATTGACTTTGCTTGTTTCTTCAATTCCATTATTATTCACTGTTGATTGGCTTCCTTCTACCATTTAAAAAAAAAGTTATTATAAGTACTTTGAATAAGTAGGTACCGGTGGATTTGCTTGTCTCTCTCCTTTAAAAAAAATAATTGCTGTTGACACTTTAGATGATTGAGGTAAATCAACAAAAATTTGATTTATGGCTTCAAACTTGGTTCTACATGGCTGTTATAGATTTTCTTTTCCTCCTATTTCCTCTTCTCCATTCATTCGAAGGCAATGATCTTTTAATAAGCAAGGAACTAGAAACAAAGCATTCCATATAGCTTGTGTGGTTGGCTTCAAAATCTATCATTTTGTTGGTTATTACTGGATACATGACTTCATAGACAGATCAGCGATTTTGACTCATTCTGTATTAATCAGGAAGCAGAAAAAATGGTTTAGCAATGCAGAGGCATTGTATTATGCATAACCAAATATGTTAATATCATTTTTTTATATAATTATTACTAAATTCTAATAAATTCAATCTTGTTCCATTTTCCTCTTCTTTAATATTGCTGGAAATTGCTTTATATCAACGCACATTTCATTTGCTCTTTTTTTTCAACTTTCAAAGAGTGAGAAAAAAAAAAATTAAAGCGTTCACTCTCTTTTAAAAAAAAATCTGAGCTTACATTTCTGCTTAAGAATAATAACAAGGAAGGACCGACTGAGTTGAGTCTCAAAATAATAATAATAATTTGAGTGACTCTCACTCTAAAAAAATTTATGACTGACTGATCATCTCTTTAAAAAATTTAAGACTGACTGATTAAAAAAAATGTTTTAATCATTTATATCGTGAATTTCAATCAAAGAAAAAAAAACATCTGGAAATCTTTATCTTAAAAAAAATCAAAGCTTCACAAGTTTGACGTTGGTTACAATCAATAAAGACTTAAAATTGATCACTATCATTATCTACATCAAAGCACCTCTTTTGTAAAAATAATCTTAAGATACAGATAACAACAAACCTGGAATCTATAGCCATCAGGAATAAGTGTAAAAGCATCTTTGTGTTTGTACAGATGTATTCATTGTGTCACACGTGTACATTTTTTTATCTCCTAATCTATCAATTTTACACCTTCTTTCACACTTTTCTGATTTACTCTATTTTAGCAAAATGAAAGTTAAATAAATTTTAGCACATATTATTTAATAAAAATATTATATAATAAATCATAAAAAGAACTGCTTATTCATAATAATAAATCTATACATATAAATCTCTGTATGTATAAAAGAATAAAAATTTTTTTTTTTTTAATAATTGAATACTATATATTTATATATATATATATATCTACAATATATATATATATATATATTGTAACGGGATATTATTAATATCCCGTCACATTATTTTAAAGTTAAAATAAAAGATCATAAATAAAAATGATTTATTAAAAAGAAAAAAAAAAACTTAATTTAAAAACTATTTAATGTATATATAGATCGCATGATGGACAACTTTAAAAACTTTTAAAAAATAAAAATATTTGAAAGTATTTTTTTTGTAAAAAAGTAAAGATATAAAGATTGATATTTTAAAAATAGAAATAATGTTGATTTCTATAGTCTTAGAAAATGGAAGTGATTGTCTTATTAATTAAGTGATTGTTCAAAAGCAAACTACCTTGTGAGGCATGTAAAATAAATTAAATGGTCAGATAAGAGAATACAAAGGAATTAAATGACCAATGCAAACACGAAAATGACAGCAAGGACCATAACTGAAACACGAATGGATTAGTGACGTCTTGCTTGTTGAATTTCATGATCTAATGATAAGAGACAAATAAAAATATAAAAGCCAAATTATTATTATAATTGTTATCTGAGAGCTGACTATGAATATGTCATTATAACTAGCTATATCACAGATTTTCACTATGTGGAAGTCTGCAATAAAATTAAATTTTCCCAGACAACAAGCTGAGACCTCCCTATGACAGTTAGGGACCAAAAAGGAATGGCAAGTGGCAGCTTCATTTTTAAAAAGGAAGAACAAACAATCTATATAAGTGATCACGAAGATGGACCTCAGAATCTGCAGAATCTGTAAAGTATAAACTTTTGCCAATTGAACTTTCTTTTAAATAATTACCGCATAACGTCAATAAGTAATCAATCCAAAAAAAAAGTAATATAAATGAATGTACTCTTATCTGACCAAGAATAGAACTCTAAATCAATTATAAATATTTGTTTTTATATACGTTTGCTATTTCAATCATTTCCATTTTTTTTTATTTAATTATTTATGTTTGTGTTTAACTAGGTTATTTATTTCTATCTGTTAAATAAAATGTATTAAATTAAAGTTGGGTGTAGATAGCTGCATGGATAAAGAGTAATAACTGTTTAAATTCGTTTATGTTTAATTTAAGGGATTTTAGTTTCAGGCTATTTGTTTCATAGTTAGGGCAATGCTTGTGGAAGGATATATGGATGTTTATATTAATGTAATGTGAAGTGTGTTTAGCATACAGAGCAACGTGCCCAACTGAATACATGACCCCAAAGAGGCAGTCATATCATTGAAATGGTGGCAGATGTATTTCCTGCGCCATTGACACCTTCTAGCTCTATGGACAGGGATTTATAAGTCAGCAGAAAGACCGCTCTCCCCCATACGTAGCACTCTTTAAATATATATATATATATATATATATATATATATATATATATATATATATATATATATATATATATATATATATATATATGATTCCTTAGTCTGACAGATGCACTTTCCTGTTCTAGACATGGATCATTTCCTTCAAATAATATCACGCTGTCAGATGCACATTTCTGTCTGCATGATTTTATGCTAGCATCTTCATATTGCATTGATTGCTACTATATATCTGGAAGCAGGCCTTGGGTTGACTACGAACTTTTAGTCTGAGATTGAATGAATGTTTTGATAAGTTTTTAAGTGAAAAAAAAATCTATGTAGACTATCTATGCTCGACATGCTAAAGTAAAATATAATTTAAATATCCATCTGTGTGATCTATTTAAAATAGTAATTTAAATTTAAAAAAAAAATATATATTAATGTTAAAACCTAAAAATAAATTTATTCCTCAATTTTAAATGTGCCTTAATAAAAATCTATTTGTGTGTTAATTATTGGCAGTGGCTTCTTTTATTTTATTGTTCTAAATATTTAATATATACTTTGAGCATAGAAATCTATTGAAACTTATAAATGTTTAAAATCTCTGCTACTCTATGAGATAGTGACCTTGGACAAACGGTCAGAATAATATATATATATATAAGAAAATTTTTTAAATCTTAACTTACGTATCTGTCTACTATATATTTTTTTCTAGGTTCAAATGCCTAGATGGCGCCCGTGTAGTGCGGATACGTTTAAGGCTCTTTTCATTGGCTGTTAAAATATATATATATATATATAAATCTTATGTCATCATTAACTCTAAGGGTGAACTAATTAAATAGTGATTAATTAATATGCAAATATTTCTTATATTTTAATGTTAGTTAAAATGTGTAAACTAATAATTATTTTTAATAATGGATATTTCTTCAGTCTCAGAAAATTGTGAAGTTGTATTATTTTATATATGCATATTTCACTTAAGTTTTTTAAAGTTTTATCATCATTTGACCACATTTTCTCTTATATTGTGCTACTCAGTGAATCATGGGTGTCTTGGCACATATCTATAGCTCCTGTCATCTTTGATTCATAGGTTAACACTTCTCCAAGATTGACATTGATAATCAAGTGGAATTCAACCCTTTTTCCAATATTACTACTGGACACAAGCACTTATACTCCTGTCCTGAGCTTGGATAACACTGCAGTGAACAAGCTCCATTTTTCTAACTATGTGTCAGATCCAGAGTGCTATCTATTCCTGAAATTAGCCATGTATAAAACCTTTGTGCCCATGACTTGCTTCTAAACTCACATAAGTGATCACCATGGACCATGATATTTTTTAATTTCATTATGGATAAAACCTTGCTTTATCATATGCTCAAAATATTATTGATTAAATCTGAAAAATATCCATTGGGGGATTTATCTTTAAACATGGCCTTATTATGTTTAACTAGTTAACCAATTAACTATTTTTGTAATCTCACCATAGAGTTATGTTTTCTGTCTCTTTCCTTTTATGTAAAGCACCCAGTTGCTGGCTAGGTATGGTATTGTTATGTAATTACAATACAATTGTTTTAATACATTAAATGAATTTTATTAATGTATATTTATACATATCTATGTTTGTAGATACAAGAAAATAACTTGCAACATTTTTTATTATTAGTTAGTCTTCAAATTGTTGTTTCTAATGCTAATTCAAGTAATAAAAATGTCATTCACTAATCCAATTATATATTAATATTTTGTGTTTGTTTATATAATAAATTCTAGTAAGGTTTGGGGAGTATTTATCTTAGTAGCAATCTGGAGGAATAGGTGAGGCTTGAACCGACTCTACCAACAACTCTTGGTTATGTTAAAGCAGCTCTATATCTCGTACAGTTACTATATTTATATATAATATCATAATTTGATGTCAGTATTTCTTCAAAGCAATACATGTAATTATATAATTGAATTTTTATAAATACAGTAATCAAATATATTTAAAAAAATTATCTACTTAATACAATCATGTCTTCATTAACAGGCAGGCAACAGACATGAAGATCACAGAACTGTGGCCATGTTAGCCTTTCAAAGTATTTCTTGGCAAAAACTACAGGGATAGTCGAAAGTGCTCCTAATAGTTCTCGTGCTTATTATACAGCAGCATCTAACCATGGTTTGTGCCATGAACCTCTATTTCTACTAAGAGCACTGGAATAAAATATCATAGAATAAAAAAATAGATACAATAAAGGATTAGAACCAAACTACTGTTTCTAATTCATAAGACACTGGTTGAAGGGTCATAGCATTTTTTTTTCTTTAGACCATTATGTATAAGAATCAGATAAGCATTTAATCCCATTTTTTAAATCCTGCATGGCCCTTCATAAAGATTGAATACTTTCTTAAATTGATGTTCCTGCATGTGACTAACATGGGTAACAACTAATGTCAAATATAGACAATAAGTCATCATTCAATAATTTGTCTTTTCAGTTTATACTCATTGAAGCATTTTACTAGGCCACAACTATCTCAACCAGTCCAAAAAAACAATAACAAAATTTCTTAACTAGAACAACTCAACAAAAATAGTTTATAATATCATAACACTCCCTTACAAAACTTAAGGTTGGCAAGTGTTTTTAGAGAGAGAACAAAGAACATTAACATTAGGCATGTCTCCAAATTTTTTTCTAAATTGACATTTGAAAATCGATTCAAAAATACAATGATCTCTTGATAAGCTATAAATAAAATATTTACCTCCTAAGAGATTCAAGAATATAGAATCTAGATAATAAATAAATCTATTATAAACAATTGTTTTTAATTCATTGTGTCTCTTACACCCCATCATTATACTGTCTATTATTATTGTCCTGGTAAGATACTTATAAAACAAGTCAGGGCCATCACATCAATGGTATGTATCACTATTGTATCCCTTTTAACTTTAATTTGCCTAAGAATATAGCTTCCACAATCATCTCAAAACCATAAAAAATAGTTCCTTCATAAGTAAAGACTCATTGTTGGGATAATTTGAAATATCTGGATTAAATTCCTTCCTAATATTTATGTTATCATATACCACATACTCTTCATTTTCTCTGCCATAATTGGTTGCAGAATTACAAGAACTGATCCTACACATATTGTTTTGCTTTTCAAGTAGTTTATTACAATGGTAAACACTTGATCAAATATCCTTCTCATCCAAGTCATATACATACATGTGATTTGTAAATTTCTTATGTAGACCCAAATCACATAACAGTTGTGAATTCTCTTCAGCATTACAATTCCTCCTATCAAAGTAAAGATTATTACTTTCAAGACCATTGCATAAAGAGAACTTGTTAAAAAAATTTTGACTTATCATGGCACTCACTTCAGAAAAGTATTTTGCTATATATCTCTCACAAAATTAATGTTAGGTAGCAATATTGTATTTTCATTTACTTTAAACCTCCCTCAGTCATTAAAGTTCATACATTTATAGCCATAAATTTCATAGCAATAATACCATCAAATTTTACATTTTTTAAGTCTACGTAAATGTTATTACTTTTGCAAATATTAAACAAACAAGATGGATTTTATCTAAAGAAATACTATCTCTACCCTTTTTATCCAAAGTCTCTTCAAACTCAAAATCATCATCTAAGGTTTTTGAGACTATGATCCATAACTCTTTTAGGTTTCTATCTAAATCTTTTTATCATTAATTGATGAAAGGTTTTATGTTCTTCTCTAAATGTGATGAATTCATCTCTGTACTTTTTCAAACCTGTGGTACATATGAGCCATACTTTCTTCAAATTATTATCTATCACTCTCATCAATTCACTACCTACTTTATCAGAGTTAGTTTTCAACTCAACATTCATTTTATATATTTTATCAGAGTTAGCTCTTATTTTACCAATCATTTCATCAGTGTTAGTTTCATTTCATTCTTTAATTCAACACTCATTTTATCAAAATAAGTATTCATTTCAGTTCTCATCTTTACAAAAATAACCATCAGGTCCTGAAAGCTAACACTGGAACCACCTAATATTTCATTAGCTTGATCCATAGGTAGTTTTATAACAACAATAATAAATTACATACAAAAAATAATATATATTTTATGTGATAATTGCTTACGATCCAATGCTAGTCATCCCCTCACTATTATCCTAAAATACAGATCATCATCCTAGCAAAATATAAACAATGTGATCCAAACTTTGATTTATATTTATTACAAAGATCAAAATTTCAATTTCAATGATAAAAAAAATTAGAGTGATATTTGAAAACCTGTAAATCACCACAAAATAATTATGTATACTAATAATACAACTTCATCCACATAATACTGAGATGAGGTAATTTCAATATGTAAAGTCAAAATGTCAAACCATAATATGTATATGTACCAAACATACTGAAAATGCCCACATGTGCTAAATAAACTAACATTTAGGTACCACATAGTGAGACAATTCACTTCCTTAAAAAAATGGTGATCATGTATTAATTTTATAATATGATACCAACTCTAACCTATTATAGACTAACCAACCATTATATTAATAAACTCTAATAGAAAAATAATTTTTTTTTTTGAAATTAAAATCCTATGACATCTTATAATATAATACACCAGTCTCCATGAATTGTTCATTTTTCAGTCCCTTAAGTTGTTGGCACCAATTGCAATTGACTGTATTTGTGTGAAGGAAAATAGAATAGCTCAATCACTGGATGTCAATTGTAATGAACTGGATTGTGATTCTAAACTCTTATTTAATGATCCGATAGATTTAGGTAGCAATTTTATTGGACTACATCTATGCATAAGAACCAAAATTTTAAGCATTTGTAAAATATGGTCCATATATATATTTATCAATAAAACATAATACATCATTTATAAATTTTACTGTTTTAACATCCACTTTATTAACACCAAAGCGGCTAATGTATTTTTATAGATTTTAATCTATCTATTAAACCATACATCTGATATATATCAAATGTACTAATATTATCATTATTAGTAATATTAATATTATGAACATTCTTTACAAAATTACATAATGAATTAGTAGTATTTTTTTTTTCCAAAACCAGTACATTTTTTTTAATAATCATTCTATAAATTTACACATTTCATAATTAAATGATCCACCAAAATCAATAACTAATGTTAAAGGTTTATTTTGTTTATGTAATTTAATATTCGAAAAAATCCTAGGACAAACTGCAGCAGAAGGATAAAGATGATAATATGTATCAGCATCTATGTATTTATTCTTTTTTAGCTTTTTTTTTAGAAAATATCATCAAGAAATTTTAAACACATATTTTCAATATTTATTTTTCAACCTTTTTAAATTTAAGCTTTTCTAATTCAACTGAAACTTTATCATAGTAATAAAATTTTGACATAATTATTTTCTTTTAAACAAACAAGATTGTTATCATGAATAAATTTTTAAATCTATATATTTGCAAATTTCAATAGTAATTAATTTGTTTTTAAATTTCTTAATGAATTTCTTACTAATTCATTTCATATATCAGAAGAACATTTAATTATACTAAACAGCAACTTTTAACTCCAAATTATTATCAGTCCATATACCACCAACATATTTAGAACCATAATTTAAAATATACTGTTGTTGAAAATCTATATTTACGGTAAATTAACATAGTTACTATTTTTAATCTTATTTCAATTTTTATTGTATAGAAAAGTAATGTTTGATCAATTTTTTTTTATAATTTTATAGTAATTATTAAAATAATATTGTCAATGTCTTTTAACATTAAACCATTCATCAATATCATGAATATTTATAAAATAATTCAAGCTTTTTAAATTTTTATGTTGACAAAATAACAAATGTTAGCATTGATAAATTATATTCCATAAAATATTGAAAAAAGAGGATATATTCTTTGGAATACAAATGTGCCAATAATATATAAATGATATGGTTTTAAATCATTTTTAGTTAGAAATGATAAATTGTGTAAATATAATTCTTATAAAATAATTAATATTTATGTATTTAACATGGATTTATTAAGTATTGGATATAATCATAAATTGATTTTTTAATATTGTTAGTAATTTTAATACAAATTAAAAAATTTTAAGTGCTAAAGATATTGATAAAACAAAATATTCTTGAATTTCAATACCATTTATTTGGAATGAACAAGATAAATTTATAAAATACATGTATAAAAATATATGTAAAATTGCATTTTATACTAATCCAAATTTAAATAGATTGATAAATAATTTAAAAAAAAGGTGTAGCATTTTAATCCAAAGTTGTGTGATACATAAATGGATTTGTGTTTGTGGAAAAGCATATATAGGTTAATCTGGGTTTACTTTGAAAAAGATATCAAAGGAGCATTTATTGTTGTATAAACAAATACAAAAATCAAGACAATCGAGTGTAAAAATGATGACCTATCACCATCACTAATTTTTGATCATAATATTACATATAATTATGGATTTGATTTTGATTTTAATATTGTTAAGATTATATGTTTTGAAAGAAATAATAATAAATGTAAAATTAGAGCAGCTATGTTAATAAAATATGGAAAGCAGCATTTAATGAATAGACAAGCTGCTAATATAAAAATTAATGAATTGTGGTAAAATTGATTTATGAAGTAATTGTTTTTATTGTAATTGTTTTTGAATAGATTTATAACATTTTTTGTAATAGAATTTGAATATAATTGATAACAACAACTTAGATTGTTGAAAGTAATTATCTTTAAATTATAGTGTATATTATAATGGTTTTAATGCTATAAGAATACTTTTCAAGTGAAAATGATTAAATAATAGTAAATGTATACTAAATATTATCCACAACTCAACATAAACCCCATACACCCTTAATGATAATATAACTTTTAAATAAGTTATTTTTTTACAGAATCATAAAATTTTAAAAATAAAGATTCTTTAATTCTTCTTTTTATTTCTTTTGTTTCAATGAGACAATGTTAGCCTCAATAAAACTAATAGTGGATACTATATCTTTTTTTCTCGTATATATAAAACAGAAGTAATATATTTATTTTCTAACCTTATATATATATATATATATATATATATATATATATATATATATATATATATATATATATATATATATATATATATATATATATATATATATATATATATATATATATATATATATATATATATATATATATATATATATATATATATATATATATATATA
>JAQFVV010002789.1:0-19202 GCA_028023455.1 Epiperipatus broadwayi | reverse complement strand
ACACATAATAATAATAATAATAATAATAATAATAATAATAATAATAATAATAATAATAATAATAATATCATCATCATCATCATTATTATTATTATTATTAATGTAATCAAGACTTCAGATATTATATGTACAGTCATATTTTTATTTAATATTATTATTGGTGATATTGATTTGGATTAAATGTGATTTACCATAGGTTTGGGTTGTATAAATGAAATACCTATTAAACTAATAGAAAATTGTGCTATATTGCAATTATTATATGTTTCATGCATTTTTAAGTTTCAGCCTCAAAGTTAAATGAAGTTACTTATCCTTATTTAGATAGGTAGATCTGAAAGCAATATATTATGCATCACTCTTACATATTAGTATTAATATTTTAAATGGTATATAGTATGTAACAATATATCCTAATGATCTAGTTGTATATTTTGTTAGTAGAGTATCACTTCTGACATTTACGCCTGTGAATGAATCCAGAAAAAATCTTGGAGTGAAGTAAATATGCTCTTAGTTGTAAATATAATTTAGGTATGCTAAGCAATAATTGCACTTGCTTCTTTTAAAATAGTGAAAACTTCTCAGCAATATTAAGTGAGTTTAATTAATAATTGACTAATTAGTGAAACAAACAAATTAAGGCCCATTTAAAGCATTCATCATTAATTATTATGTTGATAATTACTATCTTTCAGTAGTTGACTTCAAAATTATTTTTTTATTTAATAAACAAACTATTCCTATTTAATGTTAATGCCCACACAACATTGTCTGATAATACTCTTTTTATATCCCATGTTCAAATTAGATTTAGGAAACAAATACTTGTATTTATTAGACATTTTATATAATTTTCTTATTATTATTATTATTTATCATTTATTTTAAATTATATAATAAAACAATTGTTACTTTTTTTAATACTTCTCTTTTGTCATTATTAAAGGAACTCTGTCACTGCATATTTAAAAGATAAAAGTCATATTTAAAATATTAAATCACACTTAAATTTGTTTGGATTAAATATATCATTATTGTATTGATGCTATATGAGATACAAAAATATTGGATGAAGTACATAAACTTTTTTTAACTGCATGACCACATTTTTCATTCATGTATTTATTTTTTATTATAGATAACCCTGAGATAAATTATTTGCCAACTTTATATTTGAAATTAAACCATTAAACATCACATGATCACCATTTCTTATGCTTGCTCATAACTTTTATTAAAACAGGCAAAACTATCCATACAATAGTGCCACTCAGTGTAAGCCAGAGTAATCAACGGATGCCAGAAGGCTTGTGCATAAAATCCCTATCTAGTGCCTACTCATTCAATATCTCCAGACTATTCATAACAGTTATGAACAAGCATAAGAAACGGTAATCATGTGATGTTTAGTGGTTTAACACCAATCCTGCCTAATAGGATAGTGGTGTCTATGGTTATTAAAGAGCCAAAGATACCAAAATGTATGGGTACTGAACTGAGTTCAGAGCTATATGACTATATAAGCTAATGAGCTTGAATTGAAAATATTGTGCTTTCAATTTTAGTCTCATAGTTTTGTAGTTAAGTAAAGATGAAAGGTGGTTGCTAGAAGGTTGCATTAGATCCCAAGATCTAGGTGTAATGCTCTCAGATCCAAGACTCCTCACTGATAAAAGCCACAAGGTAGAAATTAATCTGGGGATATTGGATGAGTAGGCACTAGATAGGAATTTTATGCACAAGCCTTCTGGCATCCATTGATCACTCTAGCTTGCACTGAGTGGCACTACTGTATAGAGAGTTTTGTCTGTTTTTATACTTGAAATTGTTACCCTTTGTTTTAAACATAGATTAAGGTACTCTTGACTAGTTCTTATAATAAGAAACATTATATTTGCAAAAGATTATTCATTAAAATATAGTAAGATTAACAGTTTTGATTGCCCAGCAATCTTCTTCAGAACTACAACATAATACAAACATATGAATATACATATATTATATACATGAAAATATAATTTACATTCTATATATACATCTTATAATATTTTTTTATATTTTACATTATTGTTATTCATTTTTTACCCTTTTTTCACACTCTATATTTATTAATTAATTTTTTTCTCTCTATATATTTGTTCTATTTTTATTCTTTATTTTATTTTATTCTTATAATATTTAACTTTAACTTATAAGAATAAAATAAAATAAAGAATAAAAATAGAATATATATATATAGAAAATTTTGTAATTCATAAATATAGAATGTAAAAAAAAGGGTAAAAAATGAATAATAATAATAATGTAAAATATAAAAGATATTATAAGATGTATATATAGACTATAAATTAAATGTTCATGTATATTTTTATGTATATTCATATGTTTATATTAGGTTGTAGTTCTTATGAAGATTGTCGGGCAATCAAAACTGTAAACTATAAAAGAGGGTGGTAAATAAATCATTGCGCAAAAGTAGTAAAGTGCACGGATGATTTAGTGTTATAACATTAGGAATACATGTATCATTATTGAATAACTTTGAGAAATTTATTTATTATTTTATTAAATGTGAATCTTTTATTAACGTATAGAATAGTTGTAATTTATGTAGAAATATATGAAAATTGTATGTATTGTGAAGTTTGAGGTACATTAGGAAAAATCACAATTTTCCTCATTATTGACACATTGATGCAAATGAACATCTCCTTATGGTTTTATATTTGGCTGAACATTCAGGCCATAATAACAATATAATTTTTTTATTATTTTATTTTGTGAAATTAAAATTTATAAAAGAAAATTGCAGATAGCAAATGATGTATTAAAGTAATGAATCTAAAAAAGATTATTGTGTCATGAATAATATTTTAATATGACCTTCACAATGTTAATAGCATAATCTGTACAATTATGAACCACTATTTTCTTTTACTGTCAAATATTATGAAGAGATTATATTTGAAAATACATGAATAAAATGCACTAATGATAGTGAAGGTTTGTTCTAAAATTATTTTGTTGTTGTAATTGAAACTTTGATGTTTTCTTTGACATAAATAAGAGGAGTCCAGAATGCTTTCTGCCAATTGCCTATGTACATTATATGTGAAAATAAAATTTAATATTTTCATATTAGTTTATGCTCATTAATATAAATTTCATATATATTAATAATATTAGTTTTTCAAAAGTGAAAAACAGTAAGGGAAATTCATTGAATTGGTATGTAAATGCACCCTCATTAGATGTTAATCAGCAATTATTCTCAATGATTAACAAAATCTAAAACAATTTAGTGAGTAAAATACATGAAAATTTTATTAAATTCCAAAAAGAGATGCAAAAAAATTTAGGTTCATCTCAAAATTAGATGTGAGGATTTAAGTAGTAAATAAATCAATCTCAAAATGCGATGCAAAAAATGCAAGAAAATTTAACTAAATCTCAATATGAGATGTAAAAATAACTTATTTAAACCTCTAAATGAGATGCAAGACAATTTAGTTAAATCTTAAAATGAAATCAAAGAAGAAATTCAAAAATAACTTAAGGAAAGGTATTTTGCAGCTCGGAGTGATGTTGGATAATTGACCTAAAAAATTAAAATATTTGAAATGAATTGTATAGAAGATAAAAAAATATTCTGTTCAAAAGCTAGAAGACATTAGATCAAATTTAAGTGATTATAAAAATGAAGGTAATAGTATATTTGGTATATTAGATAAACAGTTGGAGGAGGTTTGTTCTATTTTGACTAACTATTAATGGTGATTAATCATTAATACATTATAGAGATAGAAGCATAATCTAATCAAATTAGAAAAATTTAAGAACCAGTTAGGATAAATTTAGTAAATCTGTTGAAAATTATGAAAAATTAGAGAGTAAAATCACTTTATGTAAAAGCTGATACACAAAAGGCAAATGATGACTTTTAAGTTCTTAAACAAATAAATTAAATAATATTAAGAAAGAGTTAAAGGAATGTCGAAAAAGACTTTTTTAAGTTGGGAGAGATGTTAAAAGACCAACAGAATATAAAAAAAAATTCTGAAAATTCTAAAAAATTATCAGACCATATTATAGAATATAACCAAAGTATATCTACTAAACTTGAGAAAAATAAAACTTATATCAAAGATTTAGTCAAGCTTATGAGTAAAAATGTTCAAGTATAAAAGAACAGATAAAATACTAGCTATTGCTGAAAAAAATATAGTTGTATCTCATATTAAGATTAGAACTGTTGTAGAAAAAGGATCTGAGTTTTATATACATAACACAACAAATGGTAAACAGGATCAATTGTATTTCCAACGAAATAAAATTAATGTTACTTCTTTAGAGTAAAATCCAAGTCTATTACCCAGTACTGAACAAAAAGAATGTTTAACTAAAAATTCCACTATATTAAAGTTTATTAAAATAAAATTATTTAAAGATTATTAAGATTTCGTTAGAATATATTCTTAGCTTAGAAGAACTTTTTGCATTAAGTAATTTGAGTAAAATACAAAAACCAGCTATTGCTAGTAATAATTTACTTAATGTGGCCGAAAATTGTTGGCAATTTTATTTATAACATCGCACTTAATTATAAGCACTTAATCCTAACAAGATTTTGCAGAGATCACCAAGATAATATTCATTATCAAGTTTTTCAAGATGAATATACAGATTACAAAGGCATCTATACACAAGCTTTTAGGGAACCCATTGTAAAATTTTAAAAAAAATAATAGCTTTCCATGGTACTTGAGTTTTTCAGATAAACCAAGATGGGCAGTCATGCAGCCAGTATTTTTGATAAATATACAAAATTAATGTTAAATTTAAAAAGAGGAATAAATTACACTAAATTTCATCAATTATTTCTATTTCAATTCATTTATTACTATCCTGCAAAATGTTTATAAAATGGGGGGAAGACCTATAATCTTTCAAATCTTTATTTGAATTTTTAATTTTTTTATTTCCCCCAAAGTTGTTTACAAAATTAATATTATATTTAAAAAAATTCTAATAAATTTTATTAACAATCTTTATTTCACATTTTTTAATTCCTCCATTAACGTTCCACAACATGAGTGGGAGGACTTATCATATCCCAATCTTTATTTCAATTTTTTTATATTTCCCCTAAAACGGTTATAAAATTAATGTTAAATGAAAAAATTCCAATAATTTTCATTAGCAATCTTATAAAATTCTAATAAATTTTATTAACAATCTTTATTTCACATTTTTTAATTCCTCCATTAACGTTCCACAACATGAGTGGGAGGACTTATCATATCCCAATCTTTATTTCAATTTTTTTATATTTCCCCTAAAACGGTTATAAAATTAATGTTAAATGAAAAAATTCCAATAATTTTCATTAGCAATCTTTATTTCAATTTTTTTTACTTCCTCCAAAGATGCTTACAAAGTGAATGGAGAACCTACAATCATCTAAATCTTTATTATTTCCCCCAAAAACATTTTGCTTTCCGGTCAACGCAGTTGACACATTAAAAAAAAAAAAAAAATTAAAGTTAAAACTAAAGAATAAATTTCATCAACAATCTTTATTTCAATTTTTTTGTTCCCCCCAAAACGTTTGCAAAGTGAGTGAATGGCCTACAATCTTTCATAGTTGTGATTGTTAAATTAAAACGAAAATAATAAATTCTGATAATTATAATTAATAATCTTTATTTCAATTTTTTTTACTTCCCAAAGATTTGTTAGTTATATTTAAAAAAAGTGAGTAGAGGGCCTCAATTTATGTTTACAAAAAAAAAAAGAACCATAAATATAAATACAATATTTACAGTTTATTCATATCCATGGCATACAATCTTAAATGGCTTTCAAAATTGCTACAAATGAATTTTGTTGCTGCAGTAACACCACATACATTCTGCTAAACAGGAATCCACATATTGCCATGTGGATTCTCTGATTTTTTTTTTTTCATTTGGTTGAATATAGTTTCATGCCATGACCCTTAATGTGCAGTTTTCTAGTTGGCAGGATCCTATACCTTTGGAAATACTTCACTGCATTACATTCTGTGACAGGAAGGTTCTAAATTTTGACCATTATCACAGTTTACAAAATAAAAACTGTGATGAAAAAAACATGTTGAAATTAAAGTTACAATAATGTTAAGAGCATCTTGTCACTTCCATATTGTAGTATAAGGAAAACAAATTTAAAATAAATACTCTTAATGAAGTTTATCAGAATTTATAAGAAATATATCAGAATTTATTACTTTTTTTAAAATTTAACTTTTTAAAAAAAAATTAATAAGTAAGATCTTCAGGAGATTGTAGGTTCTTAAAACATCTGTAGTAATTTTGCAAGCATTATACAAAACACTGAAACACTTTGGAGGTTGGCCAAATGGCAAAATAAAAAACTACTGGAAATTGCACAACAATACCTCAATTCATATTTGGAGAATTCATGTGAGATGTCACACTACTGACATAAATAAACTGTAAATATTGTAGTTATATATATATTTTGGTTCATTTTTTGTAAACATAACTAACATATCTTCAGGAGATTATAAACCCTTCATATCATTTTTTTGTAAATTGAACTAATACATTCTCAGGAAGTAAATACAAAAAAAAAAATTTAAATAAACATTGTGAATTAAATTTATCAGAATTTATTTTTTAATTTTTTAATTTAACAAACATGACTTTGGGGGATTGTAGGTCCTCTCCTCATTTTGTAGATGTTTTTGGTGGAATTAAAAAAATATATTGAAATAAAGATTATTAATGAAATTTATCAAAATTCATTCATTTGTTTTAATTTAGCATTAATTTTGTGTATTTATCAAAAATATAGGATTGTCATTTTGGTTTACCTGAAGACTCACAGGTACCCATTTCATTTAACTGAGTATCAGACAGTGTGATTATTATTTCACAATCTTCCTAAACATATTGAGCAGACTTTATTAACTGCAGACTCTTAATGCTAATGAAATGGTAATTGAAATCCTTGGTTTATTAGAAACAACTGAAAGATCATATGAGATCAAATAAAAACAAGCACTCTCAAATGTTAATGTACCTCTTCAGAAAAGAAATAAGTATAAAAGTTGTAAAATAAATAGGCAAAATCCATGTAGCAATACCAATTATAATCAAGATACAGGAAAAGAATTTGTTTGCAATGGAGTGAATAGGAAAACCTATCTTGAAGATAAAAATATATCCATTAATATAATTCAAGCTAGACCAAGTACTAGTTCTTCTTATAATAAGTAGTTATAATGATGGTAGCCAAACTAATTCAAAAAGTATATAATGATAAATATAAGCAACACACCTTAAAATACTACATAGATGCAAGAAATGAAGATTTGTTACCATAAAATAATTATTATGATAGATAGCTAATAAATTAAATTGTTCTCCATGGAAAATAATAGATATTATAAAATATTAAGATCTATTTTGATGAGAAACTTGAAAAAAATGACACTAATCATTTTATAGAAAAAAGATTTTTTCTCTATTATTTCTTTACTAATCCTTAAATGTTATTTACTTTTAATACCAGTTTTCCAAACTTATTAAATTCATTATGATAATAGTAATTATAACTATTATTAAATGTTAGTAATTTAAATATTTTTATAGTTTATATAATTCCAACACAATAAGATTTTTTCCCAGGGAAAGGGGTAATTTGTAACATTACATATGCTTCTGTAAATTGAATATTATAATTAAAAAAAACTAAAAATTTTATTGGCTTTATTTTTATAGTTAAGCAAAAATATTCTTCACTGTCATTGGTTGGATATCTCAGAATATAATCAACATCATGTTTAAATATCTTTCATACTAATTCTAAAAAAAATAAATTATGAAACTTTTTTTTTAAAGTGGCTTTTCAAACAGAATTTGTGATCAAAGCTTATATTAAAATATATGCTTATATTTTTGACATTATTCCTATTAAAAAAATAAAGCTATGAAATTGTATAAATAAATAGAAGTGATTACACACATAAAACAAATAATTGAATTTAGCAATATAAAATTATAAGTTTAACACTACAACACTAAAATATTTTAAAATAAGGCAATTAAATTTCAAATTACATTTTTATTTACGTGGAGAATAAACAATTCTTAAATATAATTGTAAAATTAAATATTACTTATTAAAAGGTCAATTTAAATTTAATTGAAAGAAACAGTTGACAATTTTAGAATTTTATGATTTATTTTAAATAAATATTTATAATATTATTTGAAAATGCAGAAATAAAAAGTGAAGCAATTGACAAACAATGAAAACTGTTATTTTTTCCTTCATTTTTAAATGTTGTCCAGCAAGTTTTGCTGTGTTGATTCAAAAATCTTAGCATATATTATTATGCCTGGCAATAACCATGATGTTTTAGTTTCAATAATAATTTATTATTTCTAATGTATACAGTGATGTGTAATCATACAATTGGGGTTTACATTGTTGTTCTAACTATCTTGTTATTTCCATTTGGGTTCTGATGAGTCTATGTTGTCCAATATGGTGTGAACATTAGATCTTTCACATATTTGTTATCTGATTGTTAGCCCCCCCCCCCCTTTTGCCTTGTTGTTAGTTTGCCATATTGTATAATGTCCAAGTGTCTTCAAATGTTTTCGACGATGCCAGGAGTTGGTCTCTCTTCTGGATTCTAATCATTGTTTTGGAAAAAACCTGTTTTATATTAGGTTGTGGGTGTTCCATGATTAGTTTACAACGTGTAACCCATATGGCATAGTTCAAAAACACCGAGAGATGTATTATTGGATAGGTTTTAGTATTGATACTATCTTTCAGAGATGAGATCAGTTGGAAATCTATCTTGGTGTTGGAGAGTATGATTTCTCGGATCACTCTGAATCCCATACATTGTGAGAAAAGGTGTTCCAATGTCTCATCGCCGTTCATGCAAATGCTGCAAGTAGGGTCTATGTTGTGACCACATTTGTAAAAGAGGAAGTGATTAGTAGGTAGTCCATTAATGTTGTATTTAATGAGGAAGTCTAGGTATTTGGCCTCTAGACTCCATCTTTTAAAGTTGGATACCAGTTTCTGATTATTGTAATAAAATGTGTTGGTTATAGGATGTAAGATTGGATGGAGGATTGTGTATGCTTGCTATAACGATATTTTAGAATTAAATGTGGAGTCATTTATTGAGCAGTGCTGTTTGATAAAGCTTGTGCTTCTGTCTGTCTGGTGGGGGTCGGTCAGTGGGTGTTACCTGTTGAAGAAAAGTTTTTTGGAGAATTGTGTTAAAACCATATGATGCTACCAAGTTGTGTATGACATTGTGGGTTTTTTGGTAAATCAATGCCTGAATGGAGTGGAGAGCAAGACCATTTAGCTTTCTTGGTCGCTGAGTGCCTTTGAGGCTGATCGCGACCGTTTTACCTTTCCAGAAAAGCCTTGAGCACAAGCCATTTATTTTATTTATGAAGCTTTTGTTGCATTTGATAAATGGAAGAAAGTATACTATTTTTGGCATCACATTCATGTTAATTAGTGCTACCTTGCCAGGGAGGGAAAGGTAGACTTGTGACAAGGAAGTGATGAATTTGTTTGTTGTTTCTAGGATGTTATCCTGAATCTCTTTGGTCATTGCTGTGGTAGATTTGAATATGGAAAACCCAAGATATCTCTGTGGCTTGGCAGAGAAGAGGGTGTTAATTTTCCTTCCTGAAACAATTTGCCAGGAGGCAGACTTGCTGGGGTTGAATTGCAGCCTGTATTTCTCAGTATAGCGGCTTAATATTGTTTGTAGCAAAGGAATATGTTTTCTTGATGGTAGGATGATCATTACATCATCCATGTAGGCAAACGTGTTGAATTCTCTGCATAAATTGGGTATAAAAAGACCTGGTAGATTTTTTTCCAAATCCATCAGGAGAGGATTTATATATGCGATGAAGCATAGGCACTGAGGTGGGAACCCTGAGGGAGAGCTTGTGTCGGTTTAAATCCGGAGGTGATATTACCATCCATAGTGATAAAAATTTCCCTGTTGTATAGTAAATTGCTTATGATCTGGACAGAAGCTGCAGGAACATCATACTCGGCTAAAATATTTAAGAGTATGTCTATATGTACCGAGTCAAAGGCTGTAGCAATGTCCAGTTGAATAGCTATCGGCCCTGACTTCCGGTGGATTCTGACATAGTCAATGATGGAGATTATGTTGCCCATTGCATGTGCAGTAGAGGATCCCTTCTTGGCATATTGGTTGTTAGATATGTACTTTAAGACATTTGGTTGGATGAGGTCTTTGATCACAGACTCTACAATTTTAATTAGCAGGGGTGTCATGGAAATAGGTCTGATGTTTGAGAGATCCATAACCTGATTTTTTTTTTATAAATGGAACTAGCACCACTGGGTAAAGGTTAGGTATCACTCTATTACCAGTTGCTAGGTAATCCACCATCTTCTTCATTATGGGAATTGCAAATTGATTGAGGTGTAGGATTAGGAATCTGGGAATCCCATGTAATCCAGGATGTACACCATCTGGAAGGGAAGATATTTTCTGTTGGAGTAGGTTTTCTGTGATCCCATGTAGTGCCTATGGATCAACTTCAGACCAGGATTGTGTGCCATTGAAGATTGCAGTTTGCATTCTTTTCCGGCAGTGTTCTTTTATTGTGTTCATCATAGGTGTTCCCAGTAAGGTTTTCCCATCTGCAATGATGGAGGTGGGAGTGGTTTTGTTATTTTTCCCTCCAAGTGCCCATCTCAAGTAGCCTTTTGTCCAGTGATGTTGTTGTGATAAATAACATTTGGCTCTCCTAATGGATAGGTATTCTGCCAGGAATTTTTGTCTTGATCGGTATAGGTTTTTAAGACTATATATATCTTGTGTTTTGATAGGTTGACTTTGGAGCATCTGAAGCTGATTCTCTATTTGTAGAAGATCTCTGAAGAGGCCATTAGGGCCTTTGACTTTCATGGTGTGGTGTTTTAATATTGTCTGTAGGATGCCTATAAATGAAAACCAGGCTTCTTCAGCTGGTCTTGAAAGGATGTTGATTTTGTGAAAATATATATAAGATTCGGACACTATGGCCTCTGTCATGTTTGATTTTGTTACCATCCACATGGTTTTGTGAAGAACCTCTGGGGTTGGGAGGCCAGCCATGGTTTCAAGAGTAACTACAAGGGCCATATCGTCCGAAAACGACACCGGTAAAAGTTTTGCATTTAGATGAAAATGTAAATCTGGTGAATAATATAATAGGTCTATTAGGGTTTGGTGGGATTTGGTGTAAAAGGAGTAGGATCCAGGAGGAAGGAATCCTTCCCCACACATCAAGTTTCTATTTATCAGTAGAAGAAATTTTATGTTAAAGCGACCATATGTGGTGTTAAAATCTCCCACTTTAAGTAAAGAGCCTGATTTGTTGCTAAGGATAGCATTTAAAATCAGAATTATTTTGTGATAGATAGTAGGATTGTTTGCAGTGTATATATAAGTAGATTTATGCTGTAGCCCCAATAATCTATTTCTAAAAAGATTAAGTTGTTATCCAAATAGAGAATACAGAATTTGTTTGGAGGAAATTTTTTGTTAATTAATACTCCAACCCCTCCAGCTGCTGAATGTCCAACTGAAAATTTAGTGAAGCCCATAGTGGCAATTAATGTTTCTATTTTAGTGTCAGTGTTATTATGGAATTTGGTTTCCCCCATTAGAAGGATGTGGGGAGAGTTAATGCTTATCCAATTTCTAATTGCGTGAGCACGGGCCAATGAGTTGAGGCCATGGACATTAATCCCTGCAATTTTATAGTTCATAATATAGTGTCCCTGCCCCTCCAGCCGACCCCTGGTCTCAGGGAGAATTTGGAAGTAAATGTCTATAATTGGTTTCTTGATCTGATGCTTCTTCCAATGAGAGTTGATGTAGATTTAAGATGTAATATGTTGGACTATTTCCATCATTTATGAGTGAATATTGAATGTATAGAAAATTTTAAACTTTATTTAAACTTTTCAAATACAAACAACTTGTTAGTAATAACACACAAATAGACAATACAGGTTAGTAATTACACAACGTTTCGAGTAGTATTATTCTCCACTCTTCTTCAGGTGTTGCCGGCCTATATGCACAGTGACAATATTCGCTTAGAAGTTGAACTCGCACCTTTAGATTCTTGTATATTGAATTTAAGGCAAACGCTCTACCAACTGAGCTATTCTGTCAAAGGCAACATATAGTAGAAATTTGATATATTTATACTTGAGGGTTGGTTCAAATCCTCCTGAGTCCTTCAATTTTTTTTTTTTTTTTATACAAGTCTAATTATTTTTATTATTTTTTATTTTTTCCTAAGAGCAAGATTAATTAGAGGCTTCCATACATTGTGTATTGCCACACTGGGTTGACTTATAGGATTATTTACCATTGTCATATGAGCAGCTTCCTTGAATTTTCTTCTATGCATTTTTTCCTCTTTATCCAATATCTTTGTATTTTCCCATTTAAGCATGTGGTCATTAGTACATACATGATCTGCTATGGTAGACACATCTGTTTTTTCTCTTTTAACCATTAGTTTGTGTTCCTTCAATCGTTGTTCAACAGGCCGACAGGTCTCACCAATGTATTTTCTTCCACATTCACATGGTATCTCATAGATGCAGTTTTTGTTCTTCAGCATTTCCAGTTTAGGCTTAGTGGAAGTAAGCATTCCTCGAAGTGTGGTATGGCTTTGGAAAGCAGTTCTAATATTATATTGACTGCAGATTCTTTTTAGTTTGTCCGCCATTCCTGGTATGTATGGATACACCACCGTACCAATAACTGTTTCCTCTTTTGGTGTCTTTTTCTGTTGTCTATTGAAAGTTTTTCTGTTGACTGCTGATGGATAACCATTCTTCATAAGCATTTGTTCTATGTGAATCTTTTCTTTTTCCAAATCACTGGTTTCTGAACAAACCTCCTTCGCTCTGTTCCATAGTGACAGTACAATTCCTTGTTTAGTGCTTCTTGTATGATTGGATGTATATGCCAAGTATTTTCCAGTGTGTGTTGGTTTCCTATATACTGATGTTTTTACTTTGCCCTGAGGGAGTCTTGTCACAAGAACATCCAAGAATGCCAATTTTTGTTCTTGTTCTGCTTCCATCGTGAAATTAATTGTAGGAGATATGTTGTTAATGTGCATCCAGAAAGACTGTAATTTTATCTTGCCATGTGGCCATACTACAAATGTATCATCAACATATCGAAGCCACACTTTAGGCGGACATGGAGTAGTATTTATGGCTGTTGTTTCAAGTTCTTCCATGTAAATGTTGCTGAGCAATGGTGACAGTGATGATCCCATGGCCATCCCTCGATTTTGTTGGAAGAATTCTGAGTTATATTGAAAGTATGTTGTTGTTACACAGAATGTTAATAACTCCATTATGCTATCAATAGGTAGAACTGTTCTACTTTGTAGACTGTTATCGCCATATAACCTTTTCCTTACAATAGACAATGCTTCATCACATGGTACATTTGTAAACAGACTTTCCACATCAAAGCTTACTAATATGTCAGTTCTTTCCATTTTCATGTTCCTGACTAATTCTACAAAGTGCTTAGAGTCCCTGATGAAAGATGGTGTTCTATATGCCAATGGACTAAGAACTTCGAGAAGAAATCTTGACAAATTTTGACAGGGTGAATTTCTAGAACTAACAATAGGTCTTAATGGAATATTCTCTTTATGGATTTTAGGCAGTCCATACAGGTGAGGAATCTTGCTGAAATACTGAAGTTAATTTTCTTTTCTGAATCACTGAAATATCTGCGATGCTCTCCGGAGTAATGCTTGTAGTTTACCTCTGTACTTGGAATCGGATTTTTTGCTACTTTTTGTATTGGCCTGCTGTGAGAAGTCCTTGAATTTTGTTATCATAATCAGTTTTATCCATTACAACTGTAGTGTTACCTTTGTCAGCAGGAAGAATGATTATAGATGCATCCTGTTTGAGAGATTTAATAGCTCTCCTCTCATCACATGAAATGTTTGACTTCTGCTTGTGCACTTGATGTCTTTCCAGTGTTCGTTTTACTCTCCAGCGTAACTCCGCTGCTTCCTCTAGATTCAAATTTTGCGTCACCTCATCAGTTGCGGCCATTATATCCAATAGCAGAACAGTAGATAGTGTAATGGTGAAATTCAATCCTTTTTCCAGAACTGATAATTCACAATTGGTAAGTTGTTTAGAACTAAGATTTTAGTTCTAAACAACTTACCGATTGTGAATTATCAGTTCTGGAAAAAGGATTGAATTTCGCCATTACACCATCTACTGTTCCGCTATTGGATATAATGGCCGCAACTGATGAGGTGACGCAAAATTTGAATCTAGAGGAAGCAGCGGAGTTACGCTGGAGAGTAAAACGAACACTGGAAAGACATCAAGTGCACAAGCAGAAGTCAAACATTTCATGTGATGAGAGGAGAGCTATTAAATCTCTCAAACAGGATGCATCTATAATCATTCTTCCTGCTGACAAAGGTAACACTACAGTTGTAATGGATAAAACTGATTATGATAACAAAATTCAAGGACTTCTCACAGCAGGCCAATACAAAAAAGTAGCAAAAAATCCGATTCCAAGTACAGAGGTAAAACTACAAGCATTACTCCGAAGCATCGCAGGTATTTCACTGATTCAGAAAAAAGAAAATTAACTTCGTATTTCAGCAAGATTCCTCACCTGTATGGACTGCCTAAAATCCATAAAGAGAATATTCCATTAAGACCTATTGTTAGTTCTAGAAATTCACCCTGTCAAAATTTGTCAAGATTTCTTCTCGAAGTTCTTAGTCCATTGGCATATAGAACACCATCTTTCGTCAGGGACTCTAAGCACTTTGTAGAATTAGTCAGGAACATGAAAATGGAAAGAACTGACATATTAGTAAGCTTTGATGTGGAAAGTCTGTTTACAAATGTACCATGTGATGAAGCATTGTCTATTGTAAGGAAAAGGTTATATGGCGATAACAGTCTACAAAGTAGAACAGTTCTACCTATTGATAGCATAATGGAGTTATTAACATTCTGTGTAACAACAACATACTTTCAATATAACTCAGAATTCTTCCAACAAAATCGAGGGATGGCCATGGGATCATCACTGTCACCATTGCTCAGCAACATTTAAATGGAAGAACTTGAAACAACAGCCATAAATACTACTCCATGTCCGCCTAAAGTGTGGCTTCGATATGTTGATGATACATTTGTAGTATGGCCACATGGCAAGATAAAATTACAGTCTTTCTGGATGCACATTAACAACATATCTCCTACAATTAATTTCACGATGGAAGCAGAACAAGAACAAAAATTGGCATTCTTGGATGTTCTTGTGACAAGACTCGGAAGAGCACACGTCTGAACATCAGTATATAGGAAACCAACACACACTGGAAAATACTTGGCATATACATCCAATCATACAAGAAGCACTAAACAAGGAATTGTACTGTCACTATGGAACAGAGCGAAGGAGGTTTGTTCAGAAACCAGTGATTTGGAAAAAGAAAAGATTCACATAGAACAAATGCTTATGAAGAATGGTTATCCATCAGCAGTCAACAGAAAAACTTTCAATAGACAACAGAAAAGACACCAAAAGAGGAAACAGTTATTGGTACGGTGGTGTATCCATACATACCAGGAATGGCGGACAAACTAAAAGAATCTGCAGTCAATATAATATTAGAACTGCTTTCCAAAGCCATACCACACTTCGAGGAATGCTTACTTCCACTAAGCCTAAACTGGAAATGCTGAAGAACAAAAACTGCATCTATGAGATACCATGTGAATGTGGAAGAAAATACATTGGTGAGACCTGTCGGCCTGTTGAACAACGATTGAAGGAACACAAACTAATGGTTAAAAGAGAAAAAACAGATGTGTCTACCATAGCAGATCATGTATGTACTAATGACCACATGCTTAAATGGGAAAATACAAAGAGATCGGATAAAGAGGAAAAAATGCATAGAAGAAAATTCAAGGAAGCTGCTCATATGACAATGGTAAATAATCCTATAAGTCAACCCAGTGTGGCAATACACAATGTATGGAAGCCTCTAATTAATCTTGCTCTTAGGAAAAAATAAAAATAATAAAAATAATTAGACTTGTATAAAAAAAAAAAAAATTGAAGGACTCAGGAGGATTTGAACCAACCCTCAAGTATAAATATATCAAATTTCTACTATATGTTGCCTTTGACAGAATAGCTCAGTTGGTAGAGCGTTTGCCTTAAATTCAATATACAAGAATCTAAAGGTGCGAGTTCAACTTCTAAGCGAATATTGTCACTGTGCATATAGGCCGGCAACACCTGAAGAAGAGTGGAGAATAATACTACTCGAAACGTTGTGTAATTACTAACCTGTATTGTCTATTTGTGTGTTATTACTAACAAGTTGTTTGTATTTGAAAAGTTTAAATAAAGTTTAAAATTTTCTATACATTCAATATTCACTCATAAATGATGGAAATAGTCCAACATATTACATCTTATAATATACCATCATTACAAACCTTCAGACAAATATTGATGTAGATTTGATTCCATGAGTACTGGAAGGCCCTCATTTTCCATAGAATCTGGTAATTCCAAATAGGGATCATCTTCCATTGGTGCTGAATCTGTATCAGAGTGCTCAGAGGTTTTTCTTTTCTTTTTTTCCCATGACACTTTGTGTTTACTTTGTGATTCTTGTGAATCTGGTTTTAATGTAGGTAGTTGTGTTATAAACCCAGAATTCATATTGTCATCTGAGCTTGATTTATCCGGAACATCTGATTTCCATTTATTAATATTTGGTATAGCTTGTCGTGTTAGCTCTACTTCTTGTGAAAGATCCTGATTCCAATGTCCAGATAAACCATCCTTTTCCCCCAGGTTTGGAGTTTTGGTGTGTGCTGGATTGAATTTTTTCCTTGGTTTATTGGTTTTGCTACTTTCTTTTTGAGGATGTGGAGTTATTGTATTTTGTTTACTTTGTGACTTTCTAGGTGATTGGGTGTTATTTTTGTCTATTTTGATTCTGGTGTCTGTTTCTTCTATTGGAAGTGATTTCAAGTCTGAAGGATTGTCAAGCATTGATTCATAGCCCTTTTTTTCCAATGTTGTACTGTTTATTGACTGAATATTATCTGTGTATTGATTTGAAATGAGATGAGGTGTCCTTGATGTAGTTGTTTGTTTATCATTTCTATTTTTGGTTGTATTGTTGTGGAATTCCATTTCAGTTGTTGGGAAAGATTTTCATCTTGATCTTCATCTCTAGATATTATGTGGTCTGGTGTTACATCTGTGGGAGTTATGTCTATAGATTCGGTATAGTTTGATGTTGAAGCCCTGTGTTTATCAGTGTGGTTTTCAATATTATTGTCTGCTTTAGGTGACTGTTTGGTGTCTGTAGTGGTTGTTGTTTCTATATTCTTTCCATTGCAGCAGTGGAACTTGCCTTTCTTTTGATTGCAGGTACTGCAGATACGTGCCAAACAGTCTTTTATAAAGTGTGTCCTTTGTAAACAGTGAAAGCACTGAGGCCGCACCCCCTGAATGTTAAGACCATTGGTGAACCTCTTGCATTAACTACAATAGGGATGTCAGTGGGAGAAACATTTTTTTTCATGGCTAGTGAGAAGATTGCTGCATTTGATATTATGTTTCTGTTCAAGATGGGGTCTGGAAGGAATTTAAATTTTGATACAGTGCCGTATGGATTAAGGATATTTTGGAGCTCTTGTTCAGTGAATCTTGTTAGGCAGTTTTTGATTTTCCCTTGTAGTATCATAGGTCTGTTCATTTCTACAGTGCAAAGTATTTTATTTCCCAGCATTTTAATATTGTTTTTAAATTGGAGCCTGTCTGCCCAGGTCTTAAATTCTATTGCCACATATCTGTCATTAGGATGTGTTAGTATTTGATAAATCCCCAACTCTGAATCACGTTGTTTAATTACGGAATATAAATGCTCCATGGGGAATTTGTATAATGATAAGTTTTCATTCGTTACTGCTAGAATTAGAGTTTTGTCATTGTAATAATTTTGGAAAGATTTATAGAGCATGTTTGGAATAGTTTTGTTGAAATTATAGTTTATGTTTTGATGCATTTCATCGGTAATATTATTAAAATTTAATATCTTAATTGATTGGGGGTGTTGATTGTCTTCTGTTGTGATTTCTCTTTCATATTCCGATATGCCTATAAGCATTTCATTAATATTGCTGACCGAGTTAGTCTCTGCGGTTTTAACATCTTTGTTGATACTTAAAGTGTTAGTGTAGGATATAGATTTTTTTGGAAGGGTTTGTATTTGTGAGTCTGTTTTGAAATGTGCGAACGATGTAGATATTAAAGGTTCATCTAGTTTGAAATTTTCATTTGTTTGTGGAATGGGTTTTGTTGATTTTTTTTTATCTGTTATTTGTTTCCCCCCCCCGAAATACTGTTGACAGTCTTTGGTGTTACAGCAGCGAATTTGGTGACTTCTCGTGATTTAAAAAATTTTTTTTCCCTTTCTTCAGATAGATTTTGCTGATATTTTATTTTTTGTTCCAAATTATTCTGAGAGTGTTTCGCGGTTGTGGATGAATTGTGTTTATTTACTTCTCCTAAAGGAGTTTGGAAAATACGGTGAGTGTTGTTACTGTTTTCGTATGTATTATTAATATTGGCTGTTATTTCGCCCGATGGGAAACCAACGCTATTGCATATAACTGACGAAGTTTGTATAATTTCTTGCATTTTAATGTTGTCAGTAATTATTTGGTGCTTAGCATTGCTAATGGGAAGGTTTTTGATCTCAGATGGAGCCTGAGATTTGTTATTATAGCTATGAAGATTTCGGCCATCGTTTCTGTTGAACGACTGAGTGTGACAATTTAAGCTTGAATTGCTATGTATATTATCTATATCATTATCACATTCCATTTTTAAATATATAAAACTTCTTACCTTGTATTTAGGGGTTTGGAATGGGGTTTGATACCCCCTTTCCTGCTGATTTCAATTTTGAGGAGAGCTATCGTTCACGTTGTTTGCTGTTTAAGAACCGGAAATGTATTCCTTAACCATGATATTTTCTTCAAAATTTATTCTG
>JAQFVV010002788.1:0-19214 GCA_028023455.1 Epiperipatus broadwayi | reverse complement strand
ATATATATATATATATATATATATATATATATATATATATATAATAAGGAACTTGAACTCAGACTCTCAAGCTCCCTATATCTATTCAATCCACCTTATACCACTGATACACACGATGACATTCATGTGAAAAAGATAAATGACCTCCAATACAGATATTTCATGCTAAACCAGCACTACATCAGTTGGTCCAAATCTCCATCTTCCACACATATATACAATCAGAGCTCAGTTTATATTAAGATAGCAAATCTTCAAACTTTAAGGAACAAGCTTCAACCTTGTCCATCCTCCAACTCTGCAGCCAACCATTTCATTAAAAATCTGAGGATGGAATGCTCAAAACCCTTGTTGATGCCAATATTATTGATGTACCTATGTTGAACTTAAGTCAGTCTGACCCCTAACACATAGAATTTTAATATATCCATATAATTATATAGAAGAGAGATAGACATAATGCATGCTGAATATGTAATATTTAAATATATGTATTGTAATGGTCATATTTGTACACTCATGCAACAAAATCCAGAGTCTTGGTAAGTTCCCCAAAGCTGATCTAGATGTGGGGTTGAGACATCAAATCAGATTGTACATTAGCTCCTTCATGAATGCTCCCAGATTTACTACCCTATGAATGACATATATGTAGTTACACTCATATTCTTTTAGTTCCCATGCCCCTAGTAGCAAAGGGTAAAACATAAGACTCAGGGAAGAAATGACTCTTATAGCCATGACTCACCTAACACACACATCTCTATGGCTTACAAGATATTTAATAATTTGATAATCAACCCAAAATGATAATGCATAGTTACTTAATTCACTTTTAAATAAACTAGAATTAAGGTGATTTGAAGGGATTGAAACAAACTATGAAAAAATATGTTAAACAATATTATATTTTATATTTTTTAATAAAACAAATCAATTGTTAAAAGAGATATCTCTCTGTGCATTGAAATTCACCTCAAGTGTCACAATTAGATGAGAAAGTGAGTTATAGAATCTCATCTTATGCACTGGACAATTAAATTGGAACTTATTCTGTTAACAACTTTATTACATTATAATCTACAGTTTTAATTATGACTAATTCATGCTATGAGATGCCTATAAGGTTGTGAATAGTTAACTTGCAAGAGAGACAATTAATAATTATAATTACTCTAGGTACCTCGCAGCTGGCCTAAATTAGCTCTATACAGATTATTATTACAAAACTAGATCATGCATTCAAATCAAAGTTGAATTTATTAATATTCATGGTGAAATGAACTGGGATTTTTTACACTACAGTTTCTGATGCTATTACACTATACTAACAAATATAATGGCATCTCGGGTGTGTATTTACTCAGGGGATCTATCAACTCAATGATTGGTTCCCATGGACTATACGACTTGGTATGAGAAGAGAACATTTCATTCTGGCGATCTGATTAGCTTGAAACATAAACAATCTGGACCCTCGTGTTCCAGTTCTAAGGAAAGATATCAGAACAAAAATATGGAATAACCTTAAACCAAATTCCATTTAATGCAATATGTGTATATAGCAAGATGCATATACACGTGTACGTGCTTTATAAAGAACACACCTGCCACATGAATAATAATTAATTATTAACTCTAAAATTGTGCTCAAATCTATAGTTTCTTTCCACCAAACTATTCTATACCAGTTCATAAGTTTTGTCAGAGTTAATTAAGTGATATAGCTTATAATCAGTCCCTATAGTTTTTATTATAATTCTAGGATGAAATAAAGCAAAGTAAGGACTTATGTGTTTAATTTAAATATGCTTTAGAATATTGCTCTTGTGTTAGCTAACTAAATATTTTATTAGTACAAGTGGTATTTGTAAACTATTAACTGTGCAGCCTTTGGTGGCACTGTTTCTAATTAAAAACAGAATGATTTAACATTACTGGGCTGCTAGATTTATTTATTTTTTATGTAATAGATCGTATTTTGACATACGGCTGTAATTTTTTTCTTTTTAATATATTGTTGTTGTTTGTTTTGGACATAATTATTTTTTTTTTTGGTTTTCATTTGATAAATTTAAAACTATAATCCGACACTTTGACCTTTTTTTTTGGATCTCAAAAGTACATAATTTTTGACATATGCCTTTATTGGGGGGGGGGGGGATTTCCATTCTAAATCTACTGTTTCTTTTTTACAGACATCTTTTTTTTTGATTTTGGATTCGATACATTTCAAAGTATAAGGGACAGTTTTAACTTTCTTTGGAATATGTCAAATATACACAATTTGCTTTACATACGACTTTCTTTTTTTTTTTTTTGTTATTTAAAATTAGAATCGACACTTTCTTTTTGAATTTGTTAAAAATGTGGGGGGGGTTGCTGTTGATTGATTTAGCAAAAAAAATCAAACCTGTCCAACAAACTCCGCCTCAGATGTCCGTATTTGCTTATAAACGAAAAGAATTGTTTGGTATTTTATCTTACATTTATAAATACGGGGGTTTTTTTGGGCGGCGTGTTTTGATTTTTTTGTTTTTTTAATAATAACAAATAAAACGGGTTTTTGATTTTTTTTGTTCTTTTAATAATAATAAATAAAACGGGACTTCTTTTTTCTCTCAGATTTATAAATACGGGTTTTTTTTTTGGCGGCGGGTTTTGATTTTTTTTTTTTTTTTTAATAATAACAAATAAAACGTCAAAAACAAAAAAGTCAATCGCAGTATTGTTTTTTTAACAAAAAAAATATTATGTTAACCGGTTTTGTTACATTCTGTGGATTTATTTATTTATCTTTTTTAAGAGTCGTACAAGTTTGTTAAAGATTTTTTGTTTTCATAACAAATAAAACGTCGGTATTTTTTTTCTTTTTTAACAACAAAAATTAGGTCGGGTTCATTTTTAAAATATACTTAACGTGCTGTTTATTGATTTAGAACAACAACAACAAAAAACATATTTTTGCTTCTAAATGAGATAAATAGATATGTCAAAAGAAGAAGTATTGTTTTACACACACAACAAAAAAAAAACAATCAAGAGATGTCCAGCAAACTCCACCGCCCCTTTTTAACACTGTCATTCTGGGTATTAATTACATGATTTAGATCCAAATAATCACAAACAAAACACAAATTCTTTCCAGAAAATAAATTTATTATCCATATATGACTAAACTAAATCAACTGTAACAAATGTTCCAACATTTTAAAAAGTCATACAACTTGTTACTGAGGGGGTATGGTCATTTCCTTCAAAATGGCTTGGAAAATGTCCTCGTCTTTGTGTAAGACACCTCCAAATGAACTCAGTTAAATAATTTTGGAGGTATTGGCATGCTGTGCCATGGTGTTTCCTATTCTGCCACTTAAGTAGACCCCAAAACCTCTCGATGGTCTGAGTGTGAGCTCCTGTTGTGGGATCCATGAAATTGTAATGATAGTTAACAGTGACATGTGTAAAGCCTGCCGCTTTAAGATCAGTAGTCCTATAACCCTTCCAACAGTCTGAGTAGATGGTAGATCCAGACTTGATAACAAATAAAACGGGGTTTTGATTTTTTAATAATAACAAATAAAATGTGTCAACCGATTTTGTTACATTCTGTGGATTTATTTATTTATATTTTTTTAAGAATCATACAACTTTGTTAAAGATTTTTTGTTTTTTCATAAAAAATAAAATGTCAGTATTTTTATTCTTTTTTAACAACAAAAATTAGCACGGGTTCATTTTTAAAATCTACTTAACGTGCTGTTTATTGATTTAAAACAACAACAACAAAAAACCTCTTTTTGCTTCTAAACAGAATGAATAGGTATGTCAAAAATAAATCAATCAATCAAGGGATGTCCCACAAACTACACCACCTCTTTTTAACACTGCCATTCTGGGTGTTAATTACATGATTTACAGATAAAAATAATCACAAACAAAACACAAATTCTTTCCAGAAAATAAATTTATTAACCACATATGACTGAACTAAATCAACTGTAATAAATGACTGGATGTTTTGGGCTTGCAAAAATGCAACTGCCTCACTTTCTCTGTTTGGGACATTCCACAAATGTAATAATGTGGTAGAGATTTTGTTATTCTTTTTCAACTTTTGTCCGAGCCACGACAGAAACGGTATTTTTCCGCAAACAACTCCAATCGTCTGCCAGAGAGCTTGAGAAATTTTATTTTGTCTTTTTTGACCCCAAAAAAACCCAAAATTAGCAAAAAAAGAAAATTTTGATAAATATCAATAATATGCTGAAAATTACTAGTACGCAAAAATCTTTCAGTTTGGAAATACAGAAAATCATAAACATCAACAAATAAACACTTGAAAAAGATGACAATGCTCACACTCTCATCTTAAATTCTAGCAACAATACAAATTTTGTCAATATGCATAGGATTTCAACCTGCAATGAAATCAACGGCAAACTATACGATCATAGTATTGTCAGTAGATGTAGTTTTATTGATATGTGGAAGAATTGGCCGCGTATTATAACCACTACATACGATCTACTTATATATTAATGATCACTCGTATATTAGCCGTAGGTTCGGCCATGAAAGCAGTATAATTCTGTGTTTTTACACAGAAACAGTGCCAACACAGGCTGTACAGTGAATAGTTTACAAATACCATACAAGCAAACCTACTTTTACTTAGCTAATACACAATAGCTATTAAATATACATATAATAGGTTTTAAATTGAAGATTGCATGTGTGTGGGCTTTAATATCTATAAATTGTCTATAGAGAACCTCTAATCATCTCTCTCAATGCCCCTCTACAGGATCTGAGTATCAATCTCCCCTCTGAATAAGTCATAGCATAAATTCATAACAAATATAATAAATTATAATAAGGCATAACCAGAGATAGAAAGATATTTAAAGTATAATTTAAATTTAACAAGAGTTTAATTATTAAGTTCTTTTACTTTGAAAGAGTTATGCAGATTTTACAGAGTAGTTATTCTTAAATTAATTTAGGGAATTAGATACAATTTAGCTTAAGGACAGAATTTAATTCAGAGAGAAAATTTAAATAATAAATTTGTGCACATTTATACATAGCTAGCTTAGAATTATTTGAGAAATTAATAACGAAAGTTTATTACAGAGTTCTGCAGATTATTTTACTGATCTTCTCTGCTAAAGCATCTTCTTTTCATGGCACTCAGCATGTCTCTTTTTGTCTGGTCTGTTCATCTTTATTTTCCAGGCAGGATGTTGGTTCGAACTTCCCTCATTACTGTGACTTGTCTCCTGCAAGGGCAAACAGCAATGGGCTGCCATTATAGCCTTGGCTCTTCATTGTACAGGTGGGCATAGCTCCCGACAGCATTACAAGTTAAAATTATCTAGTGTCTTACCTAATTTAATTCCAATCAGGGGGTTTTATAAGAACACCTCTCCCTCTGCAAACATCATGATTAGTTTACAAGTTGAGACAAAATTTTTAATCTTTATTTTACATGTGTGCTATAAGCTTTACAAACAAAACCATTACCTCTGCAATTGAGAAAAACAAGTAATTGAGAAAAATAGCATCAGTTATTCAGCTTTCTCTTTGCTATAAAAATAAATTTAATATCTTTTAAATGTACTCTTGTTTTTACATATTTTAAAATCCAGGTGTTGTCAGCTAATTTCCAAAAAATAAATTATTTTACAAAAACAGATGGTAATCTGGACCAACTGATGATTGCTGGTTTAGCATGAAATACATATATTGGTGATTATTTATCTTTTCAACATATATGTGTTCAAATGAATCAGTGTTATAAGATAGAGTTGGAGAGTGGTGGGTGGTGTGAAAGTCTGTGCTCATATACCTATATATTAATCAAGGAAGTGCGCATTTATAAAATATATGTACGTACATGCATATATGTACTACTATACCTTTTTATTCAGTTCTTTTAATTAATATACACCAACTTGGGAATTTAACCTAGGAAAAATATACTACTGTGGAACATAGTAGGTGAAATAATATGATTGATAAAGAACACCATTTAAATATATTGTCTATACATATAAATATATGCATATACTTATATATGTATGTAAATAAATATATGTATATTGTATATTGGAAATCATTTGTGTTTTTTATATAACAGTTGTATAAGGAGAATTGGATAGATGTAGGGAGCTTGAATATCTGAGTTCAAGTCCCTTATAATTACATTAAGTTTAGTATAGACAGCATACTTATATTTAAAAATTATATATATAATTACATTTTTGTTACATGTTATTGAAAATATGATGATAATGTTAATTATAGTAAGAAATTATATCTAATTTCTTAATATAGTTCTACACTTATTTATATAAATATTCACATATAATGGCATTCTTAAATATTTCTATGATTTTAAAATTGTAATGACTATATCATTAAAAAATTTTAATTGCACCATAGTCGTTGATTTAGAATTAAAATTTTAGAGCATATAAAAATTAAAAACACCTTTTAATAGACAACAGCAACACCAGATCTCCAAATAGTCCTCTAAACACAGAAAGTGAAGAAAAAATGTTAAATTTTTGCTAAATGTTCAGTAATAAAAAGGTAAGGATTTTTCTCTTTTCTTTCTGTCATATCTGACCCTGCCTTCAGAAGTGGACTATTCCAGATTCCTTGCCTGATTGGCTAGTGCCCAGTTGCTATCCAAAGGGATTAAAACCTTCACTGGAGTTCATGCACCAAATCTGTGTGTTTCCAGTAAGGTAGGGAATCTGCCTTTAAATAGTTATCCTTTTGGAGGCAAGGCAGAGAGCAATTACTTCTGCTAACCTGAACAACAGAATGTGCTCTCCATTAAACCTTCTGCCATCAGGAGAAGTATTTATCTAGTCATTATGACAATGTCCATGCAGTGATGCAAGTCTAACTATGGACTGGAAACTGCTATGTCTGAATTAGAGCTGACTTGAGGCAAGCTAACTACATACCTGGAAGAGTCTTACCAGAACTCACAACGCAGGCTAGTCATTAGCTGGAAGCAAGTTTCATACTCCGCACGACTATCTCAGCATTGAAGTCTATCAACTGTATTTGTACATTTGTTTAACTAACATGTGTATATATTTTGTACTAATAAATTATACATATTAATTTCTGAGTAGTTGTTCTTTTCGTATCTGTTAGTTTGGTAATGAACCTGCAAGCCTAACCAAACATAACAGATTTGGCACAGTCAATAGGAAGTTGGAATACCAGAATTGCCAGAACTCTGCTAGCACAGCACTCCACTCTGAGCACAGTAACAGGGAAGACTCCTGCAGAACTGTTATTCAACAGACCCTTAAGAACTATGCTATCAACCCTGAAACCTGATGCCAACTGGAACAAGAAGATAAAAAACTAAAACTTCAAACAGGGACACAAGTACTATGTCATATGTACTATGGGTCCACAAAATGGATACCAGCAATAGTGACTCAAATAAAGGGTCTTTATACTGTTGTTGTGCAAACAGAATATGGTCATCATCATCATCACCATCACAAACAGCTAAGACTCAACCACACATCAGACGCTAACAAAAGCAGTGGTCAACCTGGGACAAGTACCTTAACCAGGGAAGATGAACAGCAAAATCAAGACAGCAGCAGGCAACTAGAAACAAGCTCATCAAGTGAGAAAGATGAAGACAGGAACAGCAATCAACCAGAGAAACCAATAAAGCAGACAATATGTTGACCAGTGCATTTCAATGACTATGTCCTCTAGGGCTAATTTTAGCCAAGAGAAAGGATGTCATATCTGACCCTGCCTTCAGAAGTGGACTATTCCAGATTCCTTGCCTGCTTTGCTAGCACCCACTTGCTATCCAAAGGAATTAAAACCTTCACTGGGGTTCATGCACCGAATCTGCATGTTTACAGTAAGGTATGGGATGTGCCTTTAAATAGTCAGCCTTTTGCAGGCAATGCAGAGAGCAATTACTTCTGTTAACCTGAATGACAGAATGTGCTGTCCATTAAACCTTCTGCCATCAGCAGAGGTATTTATCTAGTCATTATCACAACATCCACACAATGAGGTAAGTCCACCTATGGACTGGAAACAGCTACATCTGAATTACAGCTGACTCGACGCAAGTTAACTACATAGCTGAAAAAGTCTTACCAGAACTCATGATGCAGGCTAGTCATTAGCTGGAAGTGAGTTCCATACTCTGCATGACTATCTCAGCATTGAAGTCTATCAACTGTATTTGTACATTTGTTTAACTAATGTGTGTATATATTTTGTACTAATAAATTATACATATTAATGCTGAGTAGTTGTTCTTTTCATATCTGTTAGTTTGGTAACAAACCTGCAAGCCTAACCAAACATAACACTTTCTAACTAAACATTAACTAGTTAGCCATTTACTGAGTAACTGTATTTCTATGGGTGTTATATAAATAGCCAACAACTTAAAAATTATCATAATCTTCAAGTTTCTTCTAGCCACATTTGATTTGTTAATAATGTACATGTTAGATGGTATTGTCATTCTGCAATAAGGCTAGTAATTAGTATTTAAAAAATGGTTTTAAGTGTAATTAATACATTTTTATAAGATGATTTACAAGTGTCAAATTTCTTGCATTAGCACATTTAGCACAAACCATTTAAATAAATATGTTGTAAAGGTTATGACTTGGGCCCAACTCATGATTGCTGCTTTATCCAAAAATCTTGAAGTCATTTGTGTTTTTAGGTATTTTATTCATAAGTTTCAAGTAATGAGGTAGAAATGAGGTTTTAAGTTTTAATTAATGCATCAATTGATATATTTGATGTTATATATATATATATATATATTGAACCGGGTGGTGTGTTTTCTGATCACTGAGGGAGTACACAAAATCTATTTACTTTTGACTCTTTAATTAAATAACATTATGAAATATAACTTGTGAAATGTTTATACAAAATATGATACAATTATAACATACCTTTGATCCACACCAACGCAATTTAATTATTGCTTCACACCATCCCCATAGGCAGAGAAGAGAGTATCCAAAGAGTACCTGTAACCAAGCTGAGCTATATATATCAGGTATATAAATGCAGCTATGTTCCAGGACACAGATGTCTTCTCGGCTGCAGAATTCAACATCTATCATTCAAAGCACTTTTTTGTTTCGGAGTAAACCCTGGGTGCCAGTCAGTTACCCAAAGATAATTGATGCACTTTGAATGGTTGGCAAACTAATTCAGCACCTAAGATATCCCAACTAGCTCAATCAAAAGGAATATTATAGTATACTGTTACTTTATTTAGTGGTAAAAGAATTGACTAATAAATATTACGTTTAAAGATAATTTATTTTTAACTAAACATTTATCATTCTAATTTTAACTCCTTTTATAAATCTTAACTAACATAAACAATAGTAATTTTATATAATGATCATGCACACACTCTGAATTCATACACTAGAATATAATATAACAAAAGCAATGAATAATACATGGCATTTAAAAACATGCACATCAATGGTTCTTTATGCATGCTATAGAGTTCATTTATTAATTGATTCTGGGAGCCTTCAGATTATTGCAATGGTTATATTATTATCAGAAATGAAATAATAAAACTTATTCGTTACCTATAGGCTTTGGATGTGAACTTCTTGCTGTTTGCTGCTTCATATAATTTTTCCAACCAGTTGGATTTGAGGTTTTTGTGGAAGTTTAATGCTTACTATTTTGTGGCACTATTCTTTAAGATAGTTAGATATCCCTGGTAGTTTTTCAAGTTGTTAGGCAGGCATCACTTTATCTGGACAGGTTGGCTGTCTCCATTGGACTCAGGCTGGAGCAAGGTCATATGATTCCAATGGTTGTTAGCACTGCATTGTCCTGGTAAACACTGATTGAGTGACTGATTGACTGAACTGATTGAAGAACTGATTTCATCTGACTGTGAACTCAACTGATAGATTGAACTCAACTGATTGACTGATGAAAAACCAGACTATTTATGTGATGACCTGTTGTCACTTTGTTAATTAGTTTTTATGTCTGCCAGCTATATCTGTTGTTGGAATTCCTCTCACTGTTTTTGATTACATTCCTTTGATAAGACCTTGATCCTGTTGTCAGTTGGTAGCCATTGCTAATTTGTTTTTTGTGGATTTTTTACTTAGTAGCCATTGCAAATTCTGTTTTTATATCACTTTTAACGCATATACAATATTTAAACTTTGAGGGACATTCCAATTAAACACTTTTATTTTTCTTTTCCTAATATTTTTAACTATTTCTGCACACATTTATTCATTTGTTTGATTTACAGGACATGTATATTTCTTTAAATCAACTCATTAAAACAAGAGATATTTTTAATTTATATAAAAGATTTATATTCTAAGCTCTTAGTTTCAACTATTCTTTCTCTTTTTTTCTTTAATATTTTAAATGAAGAGAGAGAGTACCTTTAATTACTTGAAGAAAAGATTTATTCTTGAACTGTCATAACTTTAACTTTTATTTACTTTCTAAAATTGTTAAGTTAATTTTCCTCCCCCTTTCAATCAATCTTTAAACTTTTAGCTTTAATGTTTCTAAAGTAAACCCCCTCCCCCCTTCTAACTAATTAATTGTACTTTTACTGATAATATCTTTTTAGATTTTTTATAAATTTATTTATTTCAAATGAAATGTTTTTCTTTGTTTATAATTCAATTATTTACAGACAACTTATTGATTTTATTATTCATTATCAATTTTAAACTTTACATTGTCTATGAAATTGTTTATTTCAATAATTTTAGACAAAAATTATTATATGTACAGCTAAGATAACGGTACAATATATACATATATATATATATATATATATATATATATATATATATATATATATATATATATATCTCATGGAAGTAAACTAATCTTCACACATGTGCTAATAGGTTAATAAATTTATTGCACTCATCTCAGTCTGCTTAGAACTTATTCTTATATAAGTCAACTCTTGCTTAAATCAGAACTTCATATTATTATGTGTCTGATATTTTAATTGATAAATGGTCTGAGTCATTTACACCTAATGCTCATAAATTTGCAGGCCTCAGAGTGTTTTTACACAGACTTTATAAACTTTTTAAATTAGAATCTGATTGAAAAACTAATAATGAACCATACATCAATGATTTACATAATATTGGATATAAGATATAGTTTTTATTCACATCATTAAAATGTTCTATGATAAAATTTAAAAAAGTCCTATTCAAACTGATTAAAATCCTGGATATCACTTTCATACATTCTAGGGGCTACCCTCAATATAAACAAAATCTGCCCTATAATATACAGATTTGGCCTTTGCACCCCTCCTCCCCCTGTATTGCCTGATTAATAAAACAAAACATAAGCTGCTCCCCAAAACAAGTTTTTCATATATATAAAATTATATGCAACAACACAAACTGCAATACAGTATATTATTGGAAAATCTTGTACTAATCTCTCTACAAGAATCACATAGCATAAAAACCAATATAATCAAGCAAAGACTAATATGGATATTAAATCTATTTTTCCAAACATGAGTCTAAACATGGTCATAGCTTTGAACTCACATCTGATCTTAAAGAAACAATGCTAAATGCAAAGTTAAAGAGGCTTGGCACATTTCCAACAATGCTTCACACACTCAGCAAGAAAGAAACCTGTACCCCTATCAATAAAGTGGCTCATTTAAATGAATTAATTTACATCTTATAATCATATTTTATTTAAATCATCACTTTTGTGATTCTTCCATAAACTCATATTGTTCTTGGATAACTATAGCTATGAATATGGCTGCCAGTTAGTCCAAAAGCATGCCGAGCATACTATGTTGTTAAAGTATGAAACAAATTTTTCTTTATATACATGTATGTATTTATTTTTTAAATTACAAATTTAGTTTATATATCACAGAGAAGAGAAAGTTTCTCATTTTTAAGTACTAGTGCTTTTAATTTATATTAGTTTGAGTATGAACATTAGAGGAGACAGAAATGAGTACAATAAATGAATTAGAAGCACCAGAGTTTGACACTCAATCACTATACTAAACCTCCCAGGTCAATCACATCTTTTCTTCAGATGAACCATGCCTTTCTACGAGTTACATAGATATAACAATAGATGATAGATATAAAAACTAAAAGCTTACAGATCACATTTAGGCTCTTACACTTCCAGTAATAACTATTCGATTACCACTTTTTTTATATCAAAATGTATATATTTTTAAAAGATAAATACGAAGTCCTATTTTTTAAAAATATATGTTTTTAATTTTAATTGTATTTTTTAAAAATAATATTCACTTCGAAGTTAACCACTGACTGAAACTTTTAAAATATATAGGTTATCATCTACGATAAATATAAAGTTAAAAATAAACATTAGCAAAAAAAAAAAAAAACTTTTTCCTCAATAAAAATATAAAGTTGCTTCTTTAAAACATATATAATAATAAAATACAATTTGTAAACATTTTTTTTTCTTTTAATGGGTCTGTGATTCTAATATTTAGAGAGACTATTTTGGTTAGACTATCAAAATATTGTAGATTTTCTCTTCTATAAGGTCTTTCTTCTTGTGGCTATTTTGTAAAAAGATAATTATAGAAAAATGAAATATTGATTTATAGATATATCATACTGGCTAAAAGATTTCATAAAGAAATGAAGGTCACTAATATAGTATTATAACTTTGATTGATTGCTCTGAAAGGATTTAGATTAAGCTTATTGTTATGCAGAGAGGGGGAGGGAGTGGAAAGAAAAATAGGAAAAAAGGAAAGATTTAAATCTTTTTTTTAAAACAGTGATTATTAAATTGTATAATATTTATAAATTTATTTTACACCCAATAACGTGTGTGAAAGAATAAAATGTATATTCTATTGATGTTATTAAATGTTTGTTTATTCTTTACATCATTGTTACAAAATAATGGTAATGAAAAGAAAAAAACTGAATAAGAACCTAATTATAGTACATAGGTAATAAGTTTCTTTGAAAAAAAAACTTTTTTAAGAAAATATTTTCTATAAAGCCAGACTTTTTTTAATATCGCATTTTTACAAATCACAGCTGAATTTGGCTTTTTTAAAAATTCAATAGAATGTTCGTCGAACTATAAATAATAAGAAAGTTGATTTAACTTAGAAAAATAGTAATAAATGAAAATTGTTTAGCCACTTCTATTTTTTTTAAGTAGTTATATACTTATTTATATATAACGAAATTGATTTATCAAACTCCATATCAATGTGTAAATAAATTAATAGAAGGTTTGTTTGTTGAAACCAATATTGATACGAATATTTAAATATATTTTAATATATATTTCGGCTATATGACACATATCTGAAAATTCGCTTATTTAAAACATATATGTAATACTAAAATTAAACAGTGTCAAGAAATGTATACTATTTTAGAAACGATAAACTCCCCCAGCGCCAATCTCTATTAAATTTAAATAAGCATCTTAAATGTCAACATGTAACTGTGATGGACAAGAAATTTCAACTGCACCCGAAAATAAATATAAGGGTTACAGACTTTTGATAATTAAATGATTTAATATTCTATCAAATTTCATGAAGATGTTTAATTGACTTTATTTTAAATCATAATTAAATCATATTTACATTATTTTATTCTAATATTTAATACAAACTAAAATATAATATGTATATATGTAATAAGTACTATATGCGTAAACTAATATAAATTGTGAGTACTATTTAGTTGAAAGTATGCTCAGTAAACTAAGTTGATGTATTTTTAAGTATTAAATCAGCTTCCTTTAGTATATATGTTGTATTGAGAAAAATTTAAAACTATTGGAATTATGTAATATAAACTATGTAATCGTTTATTTCAACAATAAAGTTTATGTTAAAAGTAAATATGATTTAGAGTTTTGATATATAAATATGATTTAAACTTGATTTAAAATAAGACCAGATAAATAACTCCATAAAATTTGATGTTTTACCTTACAATTGTAATTGTCAACATCTGCATCATTTAGTGCAGTATAGTTCGATAATGATATTATAAGACTTTTAATAACATTTAATATAGATAGCATTTGGAAATGTTTTCATTTCTAAATTATTACATATAAAGGCATGGATTGTTCTTATGGTTTACAACATAACCAATGTGCTGCATTGAGGTACGTGTGCTTGAACATATATTTTAAGCTTAAAGAATAAATATGAACGAATACAGACAATATTTATGTATTTGACTATATAAAGTCTGAAATGATGTGAATATTAATTAATTAATTAATTAAGTAGTATTACCTCTTGTTATTTTAAAATAATACAAATTGTATATATATAATTTTTTAATTTAACAAAGAAAAAAACTATTTTTTTCATAAAACAAGAGTCCTTATTTAATGGGTATGTATGCATAATTATAAACATGCATTCTGGTTGTACCATTTAAAAGAGGAAGAGAAAAAAATTAATTAAGAAACTACTTTTTGTTTTGTGTATATAAGTTTAAAATAAAAAAATCAAACATTACAAATATAAATAAATGATGAATTTTTATATTGGACTACTTCTATCATCTAATATGAGTAGTGAAAGTCTATAGAAAAATTTAACTTTATTTAAATATTCCAAATACATTCAACTGTTAGTAATAGCACATCAAACAGGTTAGTAAAATCAAAACTAGAGATTTATCAAAAACCCACACATACAGGAAAATACCTAGCCTATACATCCAATCACACCAGAAATACAAAACATGGACTTATACTATCTCTATGGAACAGAGGAAAAGAAGTTTATATAGAAACCAGGGATTTGGTAAAAAAATATCTATATAGAACAAATCCTTATGAAAAATGGTTATCCATCAGCTGTTATTGAGAAAACCTTAAATAGACAACAAAAAGAACCATCATAGGAAAAAAAAATTATTGGTACTGTAATGTACCCATACATTCCAAAAATAGCACACAAATTAAGGAAAATCTGCAATCAATATAACATCAGAATAGCTTTACAGAACCATACCACACTATGAGGAATTTTAGCATCTACTAAGCCTAAATTTGAAAGGTTGGAAAAGAAAAAACTGTATCTATAAAATACCATGTGAATGTGGAAGAACATATATTGGTGATACCAGTCATCCCATTGAAAAGTGCTTTCATTAACACCAACTGATAATTAGAAGAGAGAAAACAGTGTGTCTAAGTTATCAGACCATGTATGTACCAATGAAAAAAGGTTCAATTGGGGAAAATACAAAAATATTCAATAGAGAAGAAAAGGTACCAAGAAGAAAATTTAAAGAAGCTGCTAACTTGACAATGGCAAAAAATGTCATAAGCCAACATAGTGTGACTATACATAATGTAAGGAAACCACTAATCAACATTGCTCTTAGGAAAAAGTATAGAAATCAGGAGGAACCTCATCAATAAGAATATGAAATTTCTACTGACTGTTGCTTTTGGCAGGATGGCTCAGTTGATTGAAGCATTACCTTAAAATTTAATATTCAAGAATCTAAGGGTTCCAGTTCAAATCCCATGCTAGTACTATCACATCACTGGTCAGGCCAGCAACAACTGTAGAAGAAAGGAGAATAATATCTCTTGAAATATTGTACACATACTAACCTGTTTGATGTGTTATTACTAACAGTTTAATGTATTAAGAATATTTAAATAATGTTAATTTTTTCTAAAGTCATTCACTACTCATTAGATGATGGAAATAGTCCAATATAAAAATACAACTAAAACACTATCATCATAAATCTTTAAGAAAACACAAATGAATGGTGAGTTTAACTAAAATATAGTCAGATCATAAGGCAGTTTATTCTAGTTTACATGCTTGTCAAGTGTAGTTTTCCAGAGAAATAGAAATGGCATTCATTATGATATTACTTATACTAATATGTGTATGCCAGACACAAATTTTCATACTGAAGTTTGGAAATTATAGAAGCTGAAGCTGAAATGAAAATTGCTAAATTTATTTTGCCTAAACATGTAATATAACTAATAAGCATGACAAACCAACTTACTGAGAGGTTTTAGTTATAGATATTGATTCTTCTTTTATAAAAATGAAATTTTTCAGATGGTAGGTGTAATTTAATCGTGTGACTTAAGGTCACTATTTTGCCACTATCAGTAGAGTTAATTTGATAATTCTGCACTGATTATGGAAAAATCTGAAAATAAAATAAAGATTTATTAATTTTATTAAAAATCTCTAGTGGTCAATCATATAGAGAACATATTATAAATGTTGGGTTTGTTTTCAAGCAAACATTATACTTGCATTAGTTCTTTTATTCTATGAAATGTTTATCTTTTTGATATGAATATGAGGTTTAAATTTAGATTTTATTTGAAAATATTTGCTTTAGAGAAATAAAAAAAATTTTTAATGTATTTTATAAAGCAGAAAGTTGTCAATGGCTGAAGAAACTTCACTAGAAACATTATAGTGGTAGTTTTTTGACATTTTCTAAAATAATTATAATTGGAGTTTTTAATTTTAGAACATAATTTTATTGTTCTATATGTTATTCGCAAATACTTATTTTAGTGATAGGAATTAAATTTAAATAAATTTTATTTTATTCAAAATATATTTCTATTCTTGTTAACTTTTTGTTTTATTACTTGTTTTCTATATTGCAAATTTGAAATATTATTTTTAAGAGTGTTTTTTTTTTTTTTTAATTTTTAAACTTATGTATCTAAAAACTAAATTAAAAATTGGAAAAGTATGATGATGAATAAAGGTTTGTTTATTAAAGTAAAAAGCATTTATTTTATCCAAAATAGTCATTAGGAGCTTTGAAAAAAAGTACACAAAGAAATGGGTAAGCTATTATACATACATATAAATGCTTAAATCATTTATATGTTGTGTAAATTATTTGTTGAAATGTTGATTCTAGTACAGAAATATCTACTAATATTTATATATGAAACCAATTATTCTTGTATGATTTTATAGAAAAAGTATTTTATGTATAATTGTATGTAATATAGCAAGAAAAAATGTCTTACACCTACTTTCACATATATATAAAATGTGAATGGTAAAATAGTGAAAACAATCTATTGAGTGACATTTAAAAATCATAATAACTGTGTTAAAGAAATGGCATTTAAATTATTTTAATGAAACATAAATGTCTCTTAAAATCTTAAAATAGAATATTAAATAAAAATAATTAAAAATATTTTTGGGAATAAAAATAAAAATTAGAAATAGAAATAAGTATGATAGGAAGTAAATGATAAAGATTGTAAGTGGATGTCTATTCCATATTCAAGGGAAGTATATAAAATATTAGTAAGAGAGGAATTCACCAGATAATATAACAATAGCTTGGAAAAAATAGTAATTCTTTGGGTAGATGGTTATGTAATAAAAATAGAATAAATGATATTAATAATAAGATAGAGGTGGTTTATAAAATTGAATGGTGCATATTGTAATGTGGTATGTATAGGACAGTCAGGAAGAATAGTAAGTGATAGAGAGAGCAATTAATAGGAAAGATATTAAGTCAGGACCATATATACATTATTTAGATACTAGTCTAAAAATTTGGATAAATATGAAATATAGTTTAAAATCTAGCAAAATTTGGTGGGAAATGGCATTATAAGATAAATTGGAAGATTTAAAAATTATAGTAGAATTGTAATAAAAGTTTATAAAAAAAGGAGGGGGGTAGAATATTTATTTGTTTATATAAGTATATAAAAATATATTATTTGTATAGTTTCAAAATTGGTTATATTTTTTTATTTATTTATAGATTTATATGTATAATGTTAAGGACATTAATAAATTAAACACAGGAAGTGTTCATCAATTAGTAAGTTGTAAAATATGTTTTAATGCAAAACTAGAGAGACAAAAATTATTGAAAAAACAGTATTTATAGTTGATATTCCTATACATAAAAGACATTCTAATGAATTTAAATTAAAACTTGCAAATCGTTTTTAAGTACTAGTACATTTTGAACATGATTCCTATTTAAATGAAATTAGCAGGAAAATAACTGATACACTTTTAAAAACTGCTACAAAGATAGCTGGTAGAAAAAAATCAGCAATTGATCAATAAAATTTCTATTGAGACTAGAGAATTTATGAAGAAAAAAAGGAATGATGCATTAAGAAGGATTGAATATCTTGATTTTTGTAAAATGGTGTGAAAAAGACTTGATAATGATATAAAAATATAATTGTGAACTAGCAAAGCAAGTTGTAGAAGAGAATAAATCTCAAGAGTATAAAAAATATTTTGGTATTAGTAGAAAATTTATATCTGCAATAAATAAAGATGGAAGTATTATTAAAAAGAGAGATGACATCATGAAAGGGTAAAAGAGATTTATGAAGAATTATATACTAATAAAGAACAAGTACTTCCTAAACTGCCCAAGATTGTAAATGTAGAAGTGAGACATGCAATTAAATTTATGAAGAAGGGAAAAGCTCCAGGCAATAATGGAATAATAATTTATAATACTAAAAGGCAGGTGAGATAATTCAAAAAAATTGCAAAAGTTATCCACTAAATATCTAAATGATAAAGATGTATTAAGTGATTGGAAGAATGCATTATTAATATTAATATTTTATAAAATTGATAAAAGGTTAAGATATTAAAAATTGCAGACCTATCAATCTTTTATCAGTTTTATGCAAAAATTTTACCAATATAATTGGCAAACTCATGGGCCTACAGAAAATATTGGATTTTTACCAACCAATACCAGATTTTTTTTCTCATGTGTCATAGCATCAGCCAGGAAGTGAACCCGCTAGCCTGGGACAACTGCTTCAGAAGCAGCTATCACTGACCTCTCCACCACCAATGCTTGACAAAACACTAGATTGTAAGTTGTTTTAGTGTACAATAGATCATGTGATCCAAGTAATGAGAAAATTTATAGAAAGGATCAATGAATATGAGTTGTCATTATGCATTGGATTTGTAGATGATAAAAAGTCATTTGATTTTATAAGCATTTCTTCAGTGATTAAAGCATTGGATCATCAATATATAGACTCCAGGATATTGTCATATTCTGAAGAAGGTTTATAAAAATGCAACAATTATATTACATAATGATACTAATAAGATT
>JAQFVV010002787.1:0-19231 GCA_028023455.1 Epiperipatus broadwayi | reverse complement strand
ATGTATATTTTTATTTTTAAATAATTATTATACAAATATTTAGTAAAAAATAATAAATATTTAAATAAATATTAATACTTATGTGCTTATAACGCTCGTTAAATAAATATTAAAAAATAAACAGTATTTTTTTCCATGTATCAACGCATTGGTCAGGAAGTGAATCCGCAAACCCATAACAACTTCTAGATCAAGGCGGCTGTGCAGACCACTTGACCACCAATGCTTGACAAAAATATACAGTATTTTTTCTCATCATTAATAACAATAGATCAGTTTTCAATTAGTTTTTCAACTGCTCCTTGAAGGATAAGAAGGATACAACCACCAATCAGTGATATTGTATGTGGGGTTTTGATTCTTTGAAGTTTTCTCTCAGCTCTAGATATTTGACCTATTTAGATTATTTTTTTGTAAATTAATAAAAATTATTCCATTTTAATTACAATTTCATGTGTCAAAAAATAGAGCGACAGAGTAACCAGAGGAGAGCAAAAAAATCTTAATGTCTTCCAAAATCCTCCTTAAATATATGGCTTTGTATGTCTTAATAACTTAGTTAATTCCTGATTGTCAAACTTAAATAAAACATTTGTCTGATTGCTATGATATGATCTTATATATTTAATACCCTTTTTTGAAACAAATAAAATAAGAATGGGTATTTATTAGTCCTAATGTTGTTGTTTTTTAAATTTAAATTAAATATAATGCATGTAACATGATGCTATTGTTATTTAGATTATCTTTTTCCATTTTGGTTTTTGCTTAGTTTATTTTATAAAATTATCTGTTTTATTTTTTTTTAAAAATCATTATATTAAATGTATCTAATTTTAATAAAAAAATCAATATAACATTAAATTAGATAAATATTCAAGTTGGTACAGCAATTATATTTAATGTCAGTTTGAATAATATCGATTTAAAATATTTTATTAAGTCTTAGATAAAAATTGAAAATTTGCTACTAAGATCACTCTAGTTATTTATTTTTCCAATATAATGTTTTACTATTTTCAGAAATTTTATTCTAAAACCATTGAATCAATTTCACATTAAATTTAGCATTTTTAAATTAATCTATAGTTAGGTATTTCAATCAAATAGTTGTTATATTTATTGAAATAATTAGATATGTTTAATTTTTCTATCTATCTATCTATCTATCTATCTATCTATCTATCTATCTATCTATCTATCTATCTATCTATCTATCTATCTATCTATCTATCTATCTATCTATCTATCTATCTATCTATCTATCTGTCTGTCTGTCTGTCTGTCTATCTGTCTATCTGTCTATCTGTCTATCTATCTATCTATCTATCTATCTATCTATCTATCTATCTATCTATCTATCTATCTATCTATCTATCTATCTATCTATCTATCTATCTATCTATCTATCTATCTATCTATCTATCTATCTATCCTATCTATCTATCTATCTATCTATCTATCTATCTATCTATCTATCTATCTATCTATCTATCTATCTATCTATCTATCTATCTATCTATCTATCTATCTATTCTATCTATCTATCTATCTATCTATCTATCTATCTATCTATCTATCCAGTAGACTGTTTATCTGATGGTCTATGTATCCTCTTTATCTATTTACATGTCATTCTGAATATGTTTGTCCATCTCTCTATCTATTCATTTATGTACCTATTTCTTTACTACACCACATTTTTATTTCTTTTTAATTATATATTTGTTGATAAAATTCTGAAAATATATTTTTTTATTCAATTACATGTCTCTATGTGGTTTAATACAGGGTAGAATGTGAAATTTACTTTCTGTGCTCAGAATTCTTATGAACTGTCTAGCAATAAAGTATTTGGTTATTTATTTATTATATTATATATTTAATATTTAGAATTGTTAGTAAAATATAAGATGAATTAATAACTGAGATATATATGTCTTTCAATGATAATCTAAGAAATGATCTATTTGTACAGTATTTGTAGTTATTTTAATTTAAAATTTATAAAAACATGAAAATATCAAATAAATATTTTTTACAAATAATAATAATAATAATAATAATAATAATAATAATAATAATAATAATAATAATAATAATAATAATAATAATAATAATAATAATAATAATAATTTATACAATGACATGGTTAGTTTATTATACACCTTTTAGAATAATTATGTGTTTATCTATATATTTAGTTATAATGAGAATGTTGAACACTTCATTACACATAATCAGAAAATCACTTTTATGGGATCTTTAATGTCCTTTTTTAAAAATTATTTTAAATATTATTAACATTATTATATTTTTATATATTATTTATTTATTATAAACTTTTTGTTTAAATATTTTGCTGTACATTTATCTACTCTCACCCATGTTTTCATCTGTTTTATATATATAATTTTTCTATCTTTTTCTGAAGATTTACTGTTTATTATAAATTAAACTGGATGCTTAATGTATTTATTATAAAACATTTTACATTTCAAAACATATATCATAGAAATTACACCTGGGTCTCGTTTTATGTGGTAGATAAGTTCCTCAGAAAATGCGCACAAAAGAAATTGCACAAAAATAAATGTAACTTACATTGAAAGATGGGGATATGTTCCAGTAATTTTCAGAAGTCACATAAAAGCAAAGCAACAAGGAAAAAATACTTTAAAATTCGCATTAAAAAAATAAGGAAATAAAATATGACTAATAAAAAATTTCAAATATTTGAAAAAAATTAATAACACACAAACTTTTTTATTAACTACAGTATTTAATTTTACATTTTTCATACATATTTTAATCATTACTGCTAGTGTTCATTTGTAAATTGGTAAGAAATCAGATTCAATGTGATGTATTGTGGCTTCTCCTTAAACGAAGTCAAAGCAATTATGCCCAGAGAAACCTATTAGCCACTTTATTTTTATTCGTGATGTGATGTACAACTAGCACCTTTCATTCTTAAATTGTTTTATGGTTTCTCTTGTTTCTACATAATCAAAACAAAAAAATTATATATTATCATTAGAAAGATTAATTTCAGTTTATAAAATCAATAAAATCTTTGTTATTATTTATTTTAAAAATCTAAAAAAAATATTTATTTCTGTTAATATCTAACTAGAATATGTTTTAAAAAATTTAAAATTTTTGAATATTTATTGTGATATTTTTATATGTACATATAAATCTATTATTAATTCTTACTCATTAGTATAAGTAGGTTATTGCATAAAAGCTAAAATTCTAAATACAGCTGCAGGCCACATATTCACATTAGCTGCTAATATAACGTTATATTTTTGAAGAAAAGTATTTCAAGTCAAAGATAAGTTATTAATAATTTAAATTTTTTGACATCTAATAAATATAGTGAAATATGAAAGATATTAAGAAGAAACATGAGTTGCTAACTTCAGAATCGCATTAAAATAAAGTGGCTAATAGGTTTCTCTCTTGGCATAATTGCTTTGACTTCGCTTTAAGGAGAAGCCACAATACATCACATTGAATCTGATTTCTTACCAATTTACAAATGAACACTAGCAAAGTAATGATTAAAATATGTATGAAAAATGTAAAATTAAATAATGTAGTTAATAAAAAAGTTTGTGTGTTATTAATTTTTTTCAAATATTTGAAATTTTTTAATAGTCATATTTTATTTCCTTATTTTTTTAATGTGTAATTTAAAAGTATTTTTTCCTTGTTGTTTGCTTTTATGTGACTTCTGAAAATTACTGGAACATATCCCCCATCTTTCAATGTAAGTTACATTTATTTTTAAAGTGCAATTTTTGAACGGATTTTCCGAGGAACTAATCTACCATATAAAACTGACGACCCAGGTGTAATTTCTATGATATATGTTTTGAAATGTAAAATGTTTTATAATAAATACACTATCATCCAATTTAATTTATACTAAACAGTAAATCTTCAGAAAAAGATAGAAAAATTACATATATAAAACAGATGAAAACATGGGTGAGAGTAGATAAAATGTACAGCAAAATATTTAAACAAAAAAAGTTTATAATAAAATAAATAATATATAAAAATATAATAATGTTACTGATATTTAAAATAATTTTAAAAAAAGGACATTAAAGATCCCATAAAAGTGATTTTCTGATTATGTGAATGAAGTGTCCAACATTCTCATTATAACTAAAATATATAGATAAACACATAATTATTCTAAAAGGTGTATAATAAACTAACCATGTCATTTGTATAAATTATTATTATTATTATTATTATTATTATTATTATTATTATTATTATTATTATTATTATTATTATTATTATTATTATTATTATTATTATTATTTTGTAAAAATATTTATTTGATAATTTTCATGTTTTTATAAATTTTAAATTAAAATAACTACAAATAATTAAAAATAAATAGATCATTTCTTAGATTATCATTGAAAGATATATATATCTCAGTTATTAATTCATCTTATATTTTACTAACAATTCTAAATATTAAATATATAATATAATAAATAAATAACCAAATACTTTATTGCTAGACAGTTCATAAGAATTCTGAGCACAGAAAGTAAATTTCACATTCTACCCTGTATTAAACCACATAGAGACATGTAATTGAATAAAAAAATATATTTTCAGAATTTTATCAACAAATATATAATTAAAAAGAAATAAAAAATGGTGTAGTAAAGAAATAGGTTACATAAATGGATAGATAGAGAGATGGACAAACATATTCAGAATGACATGTAAATAGATAGAGAGATACATAGACCATCAGATAAACAGTCTACTGGATTCAGTAGATAGATAGATAGATAGATAGATAGATAGATAGATAGATAGATAGATAGATAGATAGATAGATAGATAGATAGATAGATAGATAGATAGATAGATAGATAGATAGATAGATAGATAGATAGATAGATAGATAGAGGGATAGGATAGATAGATAGATAGATAGATAGATAGATAGATAGATAGATAGATAGATAGATAGATAGATGGATAGATAGATAGATAGATAGAGATAGATAGACAGACAGACAGATAGATAGATAGATAGATAGATAGATAGATAGATAGATAGATACACAGACAGACAGACAGACAGACAGATAGATAGATAGATAGATAGATAGATAGATAGATAGATAGATAGAATAGATAGATAGATAGATAGATGAATAGATAGATAGATAGATAGATAGATAGATAGATAGAAAAATTAAACATATCTAATTATTTCAATAAATATGTCAACTATTTGATTGAAAATACCTAACTATAGATTAATTTAAAAAATGCTAAATTTAATGTGAAATTGATTCAATGGTTTTAGAATGAAATTTCTGAAAATAGTAAAAAAAACATTATATTGGAAAAATAAATAACTAGAGTGATCTTAGTAGCAAATTTTCAATTTTTATCTAAAGACTTAATAAAATATTTTAAACGTCGATATTAGTCAAACCAAAACATTAAATAAAATTGCTGTACCAACACTTTAACAATAAACATCTAATTTATGTCATAATGATTTCATTTTATTAAAATTAGACCAACATTTAATATGAAAGATTTTTTTTAAAAAGAAATCGTACAGATCATTTTATAAAATAACTATGCAAAACCAAAACTGGAAAAGAAAATCTTAATAACAATAGCTTAATGTGTACATGCATTATATTTAATTTAAATTTACAAAAACAACAACATTAGGACTAATAAATACCCACCCTTATTTTAATCGTTTCAAAAGAGGGTATTAAATATATAAGGACATTATCCCATAGCAATCAGACAAATGTTTTATTTAAGTTTGACAATCAGGAATTAACTAAGTGATCAAGACATACAAAGCCATATATTTAAGGAGGATTTTGGAAGACATTAAGATTTTTTTGTTTCCTCCTCTGTTACTCTGGTCGCTCTATTTTTTGGACACATGAAATTGTAATTAAAATGGAATAATTTTTATTAATTTACAAAAAAAAAATAATCTAAATAGGTCAAATATCTAGAGCTGAGAGAAAATCCCCCCAAAGAATCAAAACCCCACATACAATATCACTGATTGGGTGGTTGTATCCTTCTTTTTTATCCTTCAAGGAGCAGTTGAAAAACTAATTGAAAACTGATCTATTGTTATTAATGATGAGAAAAAATACTGTATATTTTTGTCAAGCATTGGTGGTCAAGTGGTCTGCACAGCCGCCTTAGAAGAAGTTGTTATGGGTTTGCGGATTCACTTCCTGACCAATGCGTTATGATTACATGGAAAAAAAATACTGCTTATTTTTTAATATTTATTTAACGAGCGTTATAAGCACATAAGTATTAAATATTTATTTAAATATTTATTATTTTTTACTAAATATTTGGTATAATAATTATTTAAAAATAAAAATATACATTAATTAAGAAAAAATTCCAGCCTTGCATTTAGTGTACATACTTAATATGGGATATTATAAAAAATCTTACTTCCTTTCACTTCCCATTAGTATGTCAGAATCATATTGGTGATGAAAGGGCAAGCTGTCCTAAATTTTATTTAATACCAAAAAAATGCTTAATTAAACATTAACTGCTTCCCTCTCTTCTTATTCTTAAAATGAACTTTTTCGAGATTTAGACACTTCCTGCTTCCAAGTGTGGAAAGAAAAAATAATAATAATAGAAAACAAAGATCAAAATTTCCAATGATTATGTTAGTTAAAGTCTGATGCATTTTCTGGGAATGTCCTTCATACTGGCAGCCTCATTCTTTTTTGAGATTGATCTCCTTGGATAATGATAGCACGCTGTCCTTCAGAAAGTGGTATAATCATGCTTGGAACAATAGGACAATTCTCTGTGTTCACACACAGGAACTTCTCCAGAGATAGTAGATACTTCTTCTTAGACTTTGTGGCAATAGTCAAGTGAAGTCACTGTGCTTTCTTGGCTTCAGAAATGACATCTTATCCCTATGACATCATTACTTTAGCCAGAAAATATTGGTACAGCAATCTGTATAATATATGGATTTCGTGTAATTCCAGTTTAGCATTTAATAGCGATATATGCATGAGAATTATTTTGGCTTCTTTTCCTCAGTTATTAACGATGACTTACTTTCTTTCTCATGTGTGAATAGAGTTAATGTTTCTTAAAAATAAAATTTAAAAAAAATATTTACTTCTTTAAGTTGAACAGTTTATTTATTAATTTTAAATTCAATTGCTGGTTTGTCTTTCTAATTACTTTAGCGCTATTCAAAATCTATTTCATTTCAAATATTTGAATCCATTTTATAGCATTTGAAATGTAAATATAACGAGGTGTTGGATTTTTATTTAGCAAAAGCATTATTTTGAAAGAAAAGAATTAAGATTTGAACTATTTTTATATAATTTTCAGTGAGAAAATGAAATTAATTTATTTCTGACTGTGTGTTACATTGATACGATTTCCTATTGTTGTGTAGATTTTATTTATAGAAATTGTATTAAAACAATTATTTATTGAAGTTTTAATTTCATTTGTACAGTTGGCCACCTAGTGAGTTTGAGATTAGGTCATTGTTTTATGTGTCTCATCAAATGTCTTTATTATTGTTCTGGTTTAGTTTGTGATGTACAACACAGATTTTTTTTTGGGAGGGGGGTGATGTTAATATACATATATATTTAACTGATCTTTTTAGAATGTTTAGCTTGAGTACTTATAATTTTATAATTTTTTTATTATGATAGAAAAAAATTAAGCTGTTGTGGGATTAAATGTTTTAATCACTAATAAATCGAATGTTTAACATGTACATGTGAATCTTAAAAAAAATAATAATAATAATTTGCTTAATAATCTAGAGGTTAAGCACGTTTTGCATCACACAATTTAGTAGTGTGATTTAATCTGAGATAATGTGACAAAGTTGTAGCTACCTCATAATATACATATCACACTTCCAAAATAGGTAATAAAATTTGGAGATTATCAGTATCAATTACCATGCTTTGGCTATTATTGCCATGTTACAGAAAAAAAGTCAAATCTCTCTGTAATAGCTATACATTTCAGGTAAGAAATTGTTATTAGCTGCCTGGGTTTCAAACAATCTTCCATACAAATATAATAACTGACACATTTTGATGTTAAGTTTATTGATTAAGATTGATTAATAAAGTCAGTCTCTGGTTTCATTACTGTATAACCATATTAGGATTGGATAATTTTTAAAAAATAACTACAGTGTCAAAAACATTAAGTTGGTTTGATGAACAGTTGTTATACCTGCATGGATTTTCTCAATCGTGTATACAACTTGAGTTTAAATTTGAGTTACACAAAACTTTAAAAATGTTCAGCTTTTAAGTAAAACTTTTATTTTTTTGTCAGGTATAGAACCATAGCAAATTTAACTTATCTAATTTTGGTAGATAAATGGGCATTTAGCCATTTTTAAAAAATAAAATGAGATGTAAAAAACTTATTCAAACCTTTATCAGCCTGATAAATAATCCCATCTCACTTACTATTTTTTTATGGAAAATTGCTGAACAGACATTTATCCTGTAGCAAGTTATTTAAAAGCTGTTTGTCTTACATATTGTAATATTAAAACAGTGCAAGTATAAATTATTGACTATAATCTTTATAAAGTATGATCACTATTGGTTTAGTTATTTTATGATCTTTTCCACCCCGCAACTAATTTAGTGCAATAGTATTAGATTTTTTTATGAAGCATTATAACTTTATCTTTCTTATTGGGTTGCCAAATCCATACAATATTAATATCATTTTATGTTCTTTATTACTTTTTACAATCTGGTTTTTTATTTTAGCAATCTCTTCAGAAATTAAAAAAGTTCTGAAGAACTTTTTAATTTCTGAAGAAGATTGCTGGGGCAACTGAAACAGTCAATAATGTGTTGTAAAAGCAATGTAAAAAATAATAAAGAACATAGATGGTATTAGACTTAAGACCTAAAAATCTGTGAATTGTAGTTCAGCCTTGTTTTTGCAGCACTCCAAGGTTATGTGACCTCCCAAGCAATAAACCATTCTACTATTTATTCATTATTAACTTCTAGCAAATGCAGTCATCTTTTTAAACTTGATTTCAAAACATTAAGCAGCCTCAGCTAATCGGAACTACTAGTTTACCTTTTTTTTAAAATATAGACATATCTAACATCTCTAGTCAAACAAAATAAACATTAACTTCTCAGAATGCATTTTTATTTCTGTTATACATTGTATTAAAAATATAGTGATAATATTATAGAAGTTCGGTCAAAGCTTAACTAGCCAATATCCACAATCTATTGCCAAGGCAACTTGTATAGATAAAACACGCTGCCTTGTCGCCATATTGTAGATATTTTACAGTTTTATTAAGCTTTGATTATTGTGTTGTGAATTAAATTTAGAACCTAATTAAGTTATGGATATGGTTTAATATATATATAGGATATATGTTTTCTCGTACATTTTATGTTGAAGTTTTTTTAATAAGACTTTGATCTAAAATTGATGTAGTTAAAGCTTAGTCAAAAAATATAGGTTTTGAAATATTTTTTTCGTGAAGGAATTTTTCTGTTTTTTTTTCCTATTTTCATCAATAATAGAAGGCTTCGCGCAGTTGTCTGGTATAATTATCGTTAAATCATTATTTGATTTTTTTTTCATCACTTCAGTCTCTCTACTGATCATGAAATCTTAATTTTCAAATTCTTTTGAATAAAACACTCCTCTTTAAACGTATAAAGAAAGTTATTTGTGCCACTAAAGTTTTTTAATATTTTCAGCATTATTATCGCTATTGTGAATAGTAAATTATGTAAGAATGAATATATTATATAATTAAACATTAGGATATGACCAAGTGACGTCACTTGATAATCGTCTGTGGTAATGCCCCTTTAACATAATTTATTTTGGTATCTAAACAATTATCGTGGCATCTAATAGTGTAAATATAATTAGGTTTAATTAATATTTACTTATTTATACTCAATAATCCAAAAAATAAGTTACAGTAGTGGAATTTTAAAACATAATAACTTTTTTATTTAGCAAATATTTTATTAAATGTTATATAATAAAGTTTAAAAAATGGAGGCATTTTCCAACTAAATTTTAAAAATATTTTGTAAAATTGCCGTCCCGCTCGCTATTATTACTTTCAAGGAGACCGTATTTTTGATATTTCATAACAGCTACTATTGTTTTTGTGTAGGCATTCTGAAATTTTATTTGAAATTTTTCCTGTAGTTATTGGGTTACCTTGAGTTATACTGTAAATCAATGTTTCCCAACTTTTTTGTGCTGTAACCCACCAAAATCTTTCTAAAATTCTTTATATCCCCCTGTCATATACATAATTCTTTAATATTCCAAAATTGAAATGTTCACTAAAAAACTTGAATGATAGGTTTTAAGAACGACATAACTAGGAAATTATTGAGCAAACACAATAAGTAAATTTTTAAAACATATAATGGAGAACTAAAATTAAAGTACAAAATAATTTTAATAAAAGATTTTTCTACATTATTTTAATTATTAGTAATTATTTATTATTTAAATTTAGTGAGATCCTCGTGCTTGATGCTTGCTGCAAAGATATTTTATGTCAGGTTCCAGTTTAGTTAATATCAGTCTCAAATCTCCCTGTTTTTTTTATATCCAGACTATTTCTTTTTTTAGCAGCAAATCATTTATGGCACTAAATCCGCATTCAACTAAATATAAACATGGAAATGGCAGCAATAGTTCTCTTACATTTGGGTTGCATTTGGATATTTGATTTCAGTTTCCTCACAAAGCCATGACATCACTCCTTTTATATCAAAGTTTTAAATGACTCATCACTTTGCATTTCTGTGAGTTCTTCTAAGACTGCATATTTCAAATGTCAGACAAATCCACTAACATTGGCTGCATCATCCAAGTTAGAAAATCAATTTGTTTCAAATCTGAAAATCTTTCTTTTAAATCAGCCAATAAAAATTTTCAGATAATTGACAATAACATGTATAGCGATACCAATCACTTCACATTTTTGAAGCCAATGAAACTTTTCAAAATTTTTGTTATAAATATATGTTTGACATAATTCAATAAATGTAATAAAACCAAATATCTTTGCTTTTGCATCAATAAGAGTTTTATTTGTTTCTTGAAATTGTTTATTTAATATATTTAGTTTTTCAAAGATATCGCTAAATAACTCACAAATGTCTTACCATCGATCATTAACAAAGTTTTCATTTCAGGTTTGTCATTTAAAAAAATCACTAAGAGTATCAAATAGTTCCATAAATCTTTTCAAGCACTTCCCTTTCAAGAGCCATTATACTTCAGTGTAAAGTATAAGTTTCACATGATCTTCATTTTGTTCACAAAATAACTTAAAAAGATGTTCACATTTGGCACTAGCTTTAATAACATTGATATACTTTATGACTAAATTTAGCACTTCATTTAGAACAGGAGAAATGTTTTAGCTATCAGGTTTTCCCTGTAAATAACACAATGTACAAGAAGCATATCTGGATTATCATCTTTCATCAATTTTAAGTAAACATTTTTCTGCCCCATCATATTAGGAGCACCATCTGCAGCACACAAATATTATATTTTTCATTGGTATATTATTTACATCTAAGTAATCTTCCACTTACTATAAATATACATATATATATATATATATATATATATATATATATATATATATATATATATATATATATATATATATATATATATCTTTGGAGGTAGAGGTGCTTTCTAATCATCTCACAAAACAACATTTCTTCAGCAAAATCATCTTTATCAATATATCTTACATAAGTTATAAATATGGCCTCACTGCCTCTCAGAGTTGATTCATCCACTTGCATCAAGAATTTTCTCATTTTTAGCTTTTCAAAAAGTTGTATTTTAATATCCTCACCCATTTTGTCTAATCTTCTTCTATCAGCATTGTTATTCAGTGGCATAGCTTTCACGTCTTTATCATCTTTTTCCAGAACTGTTTTAAGAAATGCTGATAATGATAGTTTGATTAAATTTTCTCCTATAGTATGTTTTTACCAGATTTAGGGATGAGCAATAAAATTTGATAACTAGCCTCAAGTGTATGATTGACAGTTGCATTATGAGCAGTAAATAGAGACTGTAGTGTTACTCTTTTTTCAAAGTTTTTCTTTAAAATTTGAAAGTAATTAAATATGAATTAATATGAGCATTATATTTTGCCTTTAAATGTGCTTCAAGATGACCTCATTTTATTGATTGGTTAGTCAAGCATTGTTGCATAAAAGACAAAAAGGTGATTATTCATTGTTGACAGCAGGTATGAAATCAAATTTTAAATATTTCTCTGAATACTGATGATTTTTTTTTTTTGCTTGATCCACTCATTTCATTATGAGCTGAAAAAAATAAATATATAATTAATTAAAAACTAAAAAAATAATATGAATTGGAACAAATATAGACTAAAATTGCATATTTAAGTATGTATGACACATTTACTTCACCGCAAAAAACATACAAACTTTTCTGGAAAATGATGCTTCTAAAACTGAAATTAATAAAAATTACCAATTAAATTTATATACCATTTATACATCACTTATATTTATACAATGTACATATTTTTTAAAACAGTTAGACTTTTACAACAATTTTATGTGCGCTTATTTCAAATTACCACAATGGTAAATGCTGAGTGTTACTGCGAAACAGTGCTAAAGTGCAATCTCAGCATAACCAGTAATTCAATTTAGTGTCTAACAGTGAAATCACAGTTACAAATATGGTGGACAGAAATTACTTATACTGGACATTTACCCAGCTCTAGTAATGACTGAGAGTTGCCATATGATGCACTTAAGCTCTGGACAAATCCCATTTTCAAATTGTCCCCCATAACAATCAAAATGCCCTCCTTGGGGCATAGGCCCCATGTAGGGAAACACTGCCATAAATGCAAAATAATTTCTGATCTGATGATATCTATAAAAAATGTAATACTGCCATAAAAAAGCATTGTCAAATGACATCCACAGATCTTATTTTATTATAAGTTTGATAATTGAATAATCGCCATTATATAGAATATTTAATAAAATAATTGCTAGCAAAAAAAATTATATTTTCAAATCCCATTTTTTGTATGTGTGTTGATGCAAATACTTCTGTAGGAACAAGATTTCAAATGTTATGTTGGATCTTCTTCATTGTAATACTAGAAAAAGATCAGTTATCAAAAAAAAAAAACTAGATGCATGTTATTGTATCTATGCATCACATTCAAAATTGACTTTGACTGCTGATATTAATAAAATATTAGGGCTGTATTAGATGTGATATATTAAACTATTTTCATCATCTATTCTTACAGGAGGCCAATACAAAAAAAGTATCAAAAAATCCAATTTCAAATATTGAGGTAAAACTACAAGCATTGCTCTGGAAGCATCACAGGTATTTCAGTAATCAGCAAAAAGAAAATTTGACTTCATATTTCAGTAAGATTCCTTACTTGTATGAACTACTTAAAATCCATAAAGACAACATTCCAGAACTTCACCATGTCAAAATTTATCGAGATTTCTTCTTGAAATTTTTAGTCCATTGGTATATAGGACACAATCCCTTCTTCGGGGATTCTAAGCATTTTGTAGAATTGGTCAAGAACATGAAAATGGAAAGAAGTGACATATTAGTAAGCTTTGAGGTGGAAAGTCTGTTTATAAATGTAGCATGTGATGATGCATAGTCTATTGTAAAAAAAGATTATATGATGATAATAATCTATAAAGTAGAACAACTCTACCTATTGGTAGATAATGGAATTATTAACATTCTGCATAACAACAACATACTTTAAATAAAGAATTCTTCCAAAAAAATCAAGGGATAGGTATGAGCAACATTTACAGTGTAGAACTTGAAACCATGCTTATAAATACTATTCCATATCCAACTAATGTGTAGCTTCCATATGTTGATGATACCTTTGTGGTATGTCACATGGTGAGGTGCAATTACAGCCATTCTGGATGCATATCAATAACAAATATCTCCCTTAATTAAATTCATGATGAAATCTGAACAAGAACAAAAATTGGCATTTTTGAATGTTCTTATGACAAGTCTCCCTTGAGGCAAAGTAAAAACAACAGTGTACAGGAAACCAACACCTACTGGCAAGTATTTGTCATGTACATTCAATCATACCAGAAATGTTAAACATGGAATTGTACTATTACTATGGAACAGAGCAAAGGAAGGTTGTTCAGAAACCAGTGATTTGGAAAAAGAAAAGATTCACATAGAACAATCGCTTATGAAGAATGTTTATTCATCAGTGGTCATCAAGCAAACTTTTAATAGACAATACAGAGACATCAAAAGAAAAAACAATTGTTGGTACTGTAGTGTATCCATACATACCAGGAATGGTAGACAAATTAAAGAAAATCTACAGTCAACAGCTTTCCAATACTATATGACACTTCAAGGAATTTTACTTCTATTAAGCCTAAACTGGAAATGCTAAAGAACAAAAATTGCATCTGTGAAATACCATGTGAATGTGGAAGAAAATATATTGGTAAGATGTGTCACCTTGTTGAACAGTGATTTAAAGAACACAAACCAATGGTTAAAAGGGAAAACAGATGGGTCTACTATGACAGATCATGTTTATAGAAAAAAATTTAAGCTGCTCATTTGAAAATGGTAAATAATTCTATAAGTCAATCCAAACCTTGCTTTTATTAAAAAAGTGAAGGCCTCAGGAGAATTTGAATCAACTGTCATATATAAATATATCAAATTTCTACTGTTGCCTTTGGACAAAATAGCTCAGTTGGTTAGAGACCTGGCCTTAAATTTGATATTCAAGAATCAAAAGATGCAAGTTCAACTTCTATGTGAATGCTGTCACTGTGTATATTAGCCACCAATACCTGAAAAAGAGTGGAGAATAATACTATTCAAAATGTTGTGTAATTATTAACCTGTGTTGTCTATTTGTGTTTTATTACTAACAAGTTGTTTGTATATGGAAAGTTTAAATACAGCTTAAAATTTTCTACCCATTCGACATTTACTCATAGGGGGATGAATGGTGATTATGTGATGCTTAGTGGTTAAATCTGATAATATACCATCATCACAAACCTTCAGACAAATATTAGAGCTGCAAGGACCAGATTCCAAATAAAAAGTCAATATAATTTTTTGATTCATTTAATGTTAAAATCACTAATCAGGATTGAAAACCAAAATATAAAAAATATATAGTAATATATAAACGGAAGTAATTTTCTAATTTTTTAATTGAAGACCTGTTTTGAAATATTAGGTTTACTTTAGAATGTTATCTTTTTATTTAAATGACTAAATATTTAATTAATTTCTATGGTTTTCCTGATAAGTGAGTTTTTTAATTTGTTACATTTAAATGTAATTAATTTGAAAAATTAGTTTATTGTAAATTACTTTCATTCTTAATACTTTTTAATTTTTTTTTTGGTTATCAATAAAAATGATATTATATACGTATCAATGGTCTTTCTTCTGACTAAAACATATTCTCATTAATGCTTTTTAAATATTTGACTGTTTTTTTATTAAGACGCATTGATTTTTGTCGGTACTTTTTTTTTATTAAACATTTTAGACTCATTATATATATATTACAATAAAAAAAGGTTGCCTTAACAATAAACAGATTCGGTATTATTTGGAATAGTTTAGATGTTGATACTGTTTTCATGTATTTGCATATATATATGCAAGAATAAAAAAAAAATGTTTGTTGTTAATTGAAAGGTCCATTCGCTTCTTCTTTGAGATCTTAAAGGAGCCAATCAGAGCAAATTCCTAATGTTCATTCTGCATATTTTTGCTCTTGCAATTGCTATTATTATGTAAATAGTCATATAATAATAAACATAAATGGGCTGCTCAACAACGCACATTAGTCAATCTTATGAGTTTATTGTTTTTTTTTACTTCTTAGTTTAAGTTCAAAATACATCATGATTTTTTTTCTTCGTTGCCTAATACTTCTTACTAGAAATGAACCTTATTATCAGGAGTCTGTAAAGTTACTACTCAAGGCAACCTATGGTGACCAAAGTCCAAGGTTGCTAAAAATCCTCTGGTTAAAGACTCATGCATCTATTTGATAATAAACTTTCATCTAGATACCTAATATTGCAGATCATGTTCTAATGAAGAAAGATTTCCTTAATTTGAAGAAGAACTCACTAATATTAAATGTACATCGATGGATTTTGTGAAGTTATAAAAAAAGGTCAAAAGATAATTGATTTAATAAGAGAGCATGTATTTTATTACAAAGTCATAAATATTGAAAGAATAAATGAAATGGAACTCATTATAAATAAAACATGGAATAACAACATTGTGAAGACTTTTGTACATCAGACAGAAGTTCCCAACTATAGATAATCAGGTTTATGCCCCAACAAATTTTTATTGTGATTAAGAAGTAGAGAATTTTTACATGGATATATAAAATGTTCTTCATTAAATGTCTTTAAAATTATCACAGGAAAATTTAGTACTAGAATTGGTAAAAAAAATTGAAAGATAAACGTGTCTTGAGTTATGGAATTTTCAGGAAAAAAAACTCTATATTATGAATTGTTTCTTTAACAAAAAGTTACTAATGGAAATGTATTGAATTATATTTTAACTAACAGAAAATATGTACGTCAAGATTAATATTTAATAGATTCAGATCTGTAAATGATCATCAATCAATGAAATGTAAGATATGAGTTAATGCAAAACTAAAAATATGAAAACTATTAAGGAAGACAGTATTAACAGTTAATATTCCATTAAAGATAAATTAGAACTAGAAAATCATTTAAAAATATTAATAGACTTTAAATATAATTCAGGTATGACTGAAATCAATAAGAAGATAACTATAAATCTATTAAAAACTGCAATAAAAATAGATGATACAAAAACTGAACAGTTTACCAATAAATTTTATACTGAGACAAACCAATATATGAAAAAAAGAAATAATATGATTTTTTTTTAAATTATCTATTAAAAATTGAATATGTATAGGTCCATAAAATAGGATGAAAAAGAGTTAATTAAAAATAACTGTGAATTGTCAAGAAAATCTATAAAACAGAATAATGGTCTTGAAAGTATAAAACATCTTAGTAATAGAAAGTGATATTTGCAATAAGAAAAGATTTACTTTAAGGCAAATGATGAATTATATGGCAAGGTGAAAAAGAAGAGGGCAAAAGATTATCTTAAAATAAAACTATATCATAATGCTATCAATGTAGACTCCTTTGAGAAGAATCTCAGGAAGAAAAGATAATGCCAAATTGTTTTTGAGATCAATGCAAAAAGTATGGCTTTTGAAATTGATCACATTGCAATAAGAATTTTATGAGACACTAAAAAGAATCAGTAAAAATGTTGACCAAATTATACTGACTACTCTGACAAATTTCTAAATAACTATAGATTGAAATAAATCAATATATATATATATATAAATACATATTTTGCGGATTCATCCGTGTTAAAAACTTTTAATATCAATATACTGACGTTTCGACTTGGTCACACAAGCCATCCACAGAGTTATAAAAAGGTAGAAAGATGGTTGTAGAGGCGCTACAATCACTGGTTTGAATAAAACATTAAAAATCCCACCAATAGCAAAAATGTTAAATTTAAGAATGTTTTAAAAAGTTTAAAAATTAATGCTAGTGACATTCTGGTCAGTTTTGATGTCGTGTCTTTGTTTACAAACATTCCAATTGATGAAGCTTTAAATATAATCTCACAACGTTGCAATTTACCAGACCATATTATTGCTTTGATTAAACATTGTCTCTTAAATACATATTTTGTATACAATGGACAGCATTACAGACAAGTTTTTGGTACTCCTATGGGCTCACCTATCTCAGGAGTAATAGCTGATTTATTCATGAAATATATAGAAACCCGTGCTTTAGAATCATCATCTTTAAAACCTCTCATTTGGCTCAGATACATAGATGACACTTTTTGTCATATGGCAACATGAAAAAAATACATTAGATGATTTTTTCTTACATTTAAATAATATGCATCCTCATATTAAATTTACAATGGAGACAGAGTCTGATAGAAAACTCCCTTTTCTTGATGTTCTAGTCACCAGAACACCAAATAGTTTATCTTTTTCTATTTACAGAAAGGATACACACACAGACAGATATTTACATTTCTATTCTCATCATCACCCAACTCAGATAGTTTCTGTAGCCAAAACTCTTTTTAAATAGAGCAATTAACCTTTCAGATGACACACATCTGAAAGAAGAAATAAATCATATTAATAGTGTTTTATTAGCAAATAGTTATAATTACAAATTTATAAAAAAAGCCTTATTTCAAGCCCAAAATAGACAAAATAGGAAACAAAAAGATGATAAGTCAGCTATTAGGATTTGTGTTCCATATGTAAAAGGAACTACAGACAGTATCGGACGTATATTAAAACGCTATAATATAGATACAGCATTTTCTGCTCATCAAAAGATCAGCAATATAATAACCAAGCCTAAGGATTCAATCCTCTTGAATCTCATGGTGTCCATCAAATCTCATGTAAAAATTGTAAAGCTTCTTACATAGGTATGAGTAATCGTCGCATCAGTGTTAGGAGAGAGGAGCATGCTAATGCAGTTAAACAACACTCATCATCATCAGCACTCTCACTCCATACTATAGATTCAGGTCATAAAATAGATTTTTCTAGTACCAGGATCATATCCAGATGTGATAATCTCTACCAATGCAAAATCAGAGAAGCCATTGAGATACTTAAAAGGCCAGATTGTATCAATAAGCGAGATGATATGTGCAAACTTCCTCCTATTTGGAAAGATTTCTTTAAAAAACATTCTTAAATTTAACATTTTTGCTATTGGTGGGATTTTTAATGTTTTATTCAAACCAGTGATTGTAGCGCCTCTACAACCGTCTTTCTACCTTTTTATAACTCTGTGGATGGCTTGTGTGACCAAGTCGAAACGTCAGTATATTGATATTAAAAGTTTTTAACACGGATGAACCCGCAAAATATGTATTTTATATATTTAACCCGTGCAAATCTTCGTTTTAACATATATATATATATATA
>JAQFVV010002786.1:0-19248 GCA_028023455.1 Epiperipatus broadwayi | reverse complement strand
CCGAAGGCAGCCCAACATATGAATAGTATGTTGATCTGTTGAAAATATATTGTGATTACCAGAATAAAGACTCAGTTTTATATTCTGTAACAGTGTCTTTTGTATATATGTGTATATTATGTATATATAGAAAAAGGGAGAGAGAAGATAACGAATTAAGATAAAGTTCAGGTAATTAGATTTTATAATTTATTCTATTAAAATAATTACTAATCTGCCTTTGGCAATGAGCTTAATATATATATATATAAATAATAATAAAAACTGTTGAAAAGTTATTGATAAAAGCTTTAAATAAAAATTGATTAACTTATTATTTTATTAGATTGTTTATTTGTTTAGATAAGCTAAAAATAGAAATTAATTAAAGTTTTAAAGTTTATTTGAAATTAAAATAAATAGTCTATAAATACAATATTTTCATTTAAAACAAAAAACTTTCTTTGTTTTCAAACAAAATCATAGCTATATATTTTTGCTTCAGAATTTTCGTCTAATTATATGTATTATAATATTGTCCTATGCAATTATTTCTGATACTACATAATCTCTGGAGTGATTAATAATTCATTTATTTAATTATAATATTTAATCATTTCTCTAATTTTTTTTTCATGTGTCATAGCATCAGCCGGGAAGCGAACCCACTAACCCGGTACTACTAGCTTGTAAAGCAGCAGTCGCTGACTTCTCGACCACAATTTTCTCTCATTTAAATGCTACTTTTATACATTGTTAATTTTTGTTACATATATATAACCTCTGGTCTTCGTTAACAAACCAAATATTTTTAATACGTATTTCAGCATCCTCATTTTTATTAGATGGTTCAGCACTAATGCAAAATGATCGTTGCATTACCAGTTCTGGATGCATTTAAGAATCAACTAATCGAGTAACTTCATCAAACAAGAGTGAAACTATTACAATTCAAATCTGAACACAAGCTCCTTTAAATACAGCCTAATGCAAACTTTTATGGAAGAGTATATTAATTCACATATTTGTAATATAATAATACAATAGAATAAAAAATACGTTTACCAGCTTTCTAAATGATTCTTAAATATATATTTTAACATTATTAATCTAATTTTTAAAAATAGGATTCTGGCATTATCTGGATAGATAAATCTCTGAGTTATTTACTTACTTGTTTGTCCACTGCATTTATTATGCACAGTCCTATATGAAATCATTAAATGTTATTAAGTCACCAATGTATCTTAGTTATCCGATAGAGTAGCATTTCTCAATAATAATCAGTTTTGTTTTAAAACACTCTTTTTGAAAATGTACTTAGTATTATCCCTGCTAGAGTTTATTAACCACTTCCATTTCTGGTTATGCCTCTATCCTTCTTTTTTATCTAACATTATACAATATTTTGATATGTTTCAATATAATTTTTGCTTGAGTCAAATGAAAGTTTAGGTTTAATCTAATCAATTAATCAATTTTTTTTTTTTTTTTATTTATCTATTGTCCACATGGCCTGTCAAAATATTTTTAACAGTATTATATTTGTATGTATTAATATTTTTTCTCCATTTCTACTTCAGTGTCTAATATTCATATCAATAGAGACTCATAAATAATATTATTACTTGGGCAGTTTTAATTTTTAAGGATATATTCCTACTTCTAAAAATCTTTACCAACCTTCTCATTGAATTACATGTGATACACTTTATTTTTTTTTAAGTATGAACTTTGTTACTTCATGCATAGCCGATATTAATGATTATATATATATATATATATATATATATATATATATATATATATATATATATATATATATATATATATATATATATATATATCATAAAAACAGTCAACACTTATTAATACAAACATATATATATGTGTGTGTTGAATTAATTTTTTTATGGATTGTTATAATAATTAATAGAAATGAGGAGATAATATTCATTAAATAGAGAGAGAAACTTTAACATTACATATTACTAAGAAATTATCAATTACTACTAATTGACAATTCCTGAAGTTAAGCAATGTTTACTCATAAACCTATAATAGCTCTTTTGTTGGAGATCTTTTGTTGAAGTAAAAGGGTCCTCTTTTACTTCAAACCCAAGTTCTTGGTATGGATTTAAACCCAGAAAACTATTTCTCTTATAGGTATGAGTAAAACTGCTTATACATGTGGATTGTCAGTTAGTAATAACTGAGTTTCTTGGTAACAACAAAGGTTAAAGTTTCTTCTTTCTATTTAATGAATATTATCTTTCTTCATTTTTCTATAAATTATTATAAAAACATTCAACACAGAAATATTTACTTTAACATATATAACTTTTTGAAGATGTTAAAAATATTATTTTCAGAATGTCAAGATACATGCTACTCTTTTACATTCTCACACTTATAAAGATATCTTTCTGGATTTTAATACATATAACAACGTGGATTTGAAGTAAAAGAGGATCCTTTTTACTTCAACAAATGCCTACAAAAGAACTATTATAGATTTATGAGTAAAATTTGCTTAGCCTCAGGAATTGTCAATTAACCCTTTTGGGGAAACATCCATGGACCAACATTCACGGCTTCAAGTCAATCAGAAACCATCAATTTTTTCACTATGGTACTGTTTTTTTACACTTATTTTAAAGCTTCTAAAATACCATAAGATGCTACCCTCTCTCTAAAATTATTTTACAAGTAAAAAATTAATAAAATTGACATTGATAGTTCAGCAATGGAAGAAGGCAGTTTTCTTAGATTCTGATTGTTTGTTGCTTATAAAGAGACTGCCTGTCAATAATTTTCACCGATCCAACTTCTGTTTCGACTTTGAAAAATGAAAAATTAATGTCTTAGAATGATTTTTTTTTTTCATACATATTATGAATTATTTTGATAAAATATGCTGAAAATATAGTTATTTTAGAAAAAATTGTAAGATTTTCAGTAAAAAATTTTATACGTTTACATGAACATAAATTGAAATCAAAGCCAGCATTAACAACAATTTTGACACCTGTCAACAATTTTCATCACTCCAAGCTCTTTATTTCATTTTGAAACAGAAATGAATCATTTAGAGTATTTTTTCTAGCATTTATTTACATATTATAATGTATTTTGGTAAAATATGCTGAAAATATAAATTATTTTAGAAAAATAGTAAGAATTTAGGGAGGAAATATTTACTTTTTACAGGAACGTAAATTGAAAAAGAAAATCAGTGATGTACTCAACATTTTCTAATAGGTTAGAAATATTTTTTTGAAGGTCTCTGCTATAAAATATTTTTATAATTATAAATAAAACCTTTTGTTCACTTTCATAATCTGACAAATTATTAATATACATTTTACAAACAAAACTAAACTGAATATAATATTAAAATATGAATATATTTTATGGCTAAATTCGTTAATTGGCCAATCAAAAAATTTTTTTTAAAAAAAAAAATTTCAAGGAAAAGCTTAGTAGTAATTGAGATTTTCTTGGTAACAACAAAGAGTAAAGTTTTTCTCTCTATTTAATGGATATATCTCCTTATTTATATTAATTACATATATATGATAAATAATATATTTATACTGAATATAAGTGAAATCATGTAATAATAACCAAGTATACTTAAATAATAGTTTTTCTGTTTTCTGGATGTCATATTTATAGCAGTAAAATGATGTTTTTTACAGTATATTTAGATATTTTTATTTAGATCTATCTGGAATAATAATGGCAAGAGAGCAATCTTTAAATCAGCCTATAGCAAAGATATTTCTTTTATTTCTAAATATAAGAAATAGCTAAATATCATATAATGATAGATAATGTGTTTATAAAGAATATTTGTGAAGTCATGTGACAATTGCCAAGTATATTTTCTAAGCCTCTTATGCTGTGATAGATTTAATTGTTCTCCCTGGTGAGAGTTTTGTAAACTTTCAATATTTGATTTTAGTATTATACTATTATTCCATATCAAAATATAAATAAAGTTGACTTGTTTGGGTAGAAATTTATATTTCCAAACTAAATAATTTAAAAAAGATTATATTTGAACTTTTGCAAATTTTTGTAAATATAAGATTATAATAAAAACAAAAAATACTTTAATCATTCAATGGTCAAAAAAGTGGAAAGTCAACAAAATCTTTTGTTGACACTTGTATTTGAAGTGTATACAAATAATTGCCAATATCTATAAGATATTAAATTGTACTTTAAAATATTATAATTTTGAATAGTTTCTACAATATTGCAATATATTATAAACAGACAATCACTAATGACATTGAGCCATCAGTTTAAAATGGTGTGTTTATCAAAACTCCATAATTTCTTTTATTAACATTACTCTACAACTTAGTAATTTCTATTTTTAAAAAATAAAACATATTCATCTAAAATAAATGTCTAATTGTGTATATTTTTTATTTTTTTTTAAATTATTCACACAATTATTGTGCAAAAATTATCAAAAATCTTAATAAACTTCACAAAAAAAACATGATTTTAATTATTTGCAAAATATTCAGGAAGTAATCTCATAAAGCCTGTGAAATCTGAAAACAAATAGCAGACATATCAAGACTTGACCAAAATTGTTTGAAGGCATCATATTTTTAATTATCCTGACATCTTTAGATTTTTTTGAAATTAAAATATCAATAAAATACATGTGAATTTTCATGATTTAAAAAAAATTAGTGAAATATCTTAATAAATGGCTACACAAGCACATTGAATTCGGTATTTTTAAGGTTGTTTTCTCATCCCTGGTGTTCATCTAGAAATGTAGCTCGGCTTCCTAGGTCAATTCCTAGAAATATACCATTTCACCGGCCTTCACCCAACAAAAGCAGAAATTTTCTATGTTATAAATGCAGATATGAGTCCTCACGTTATGTTGGACTGAGGCGGTGGGGTGACAGAAGCCAACACAAATGAGACTTCTTTCTATGATAAAACACAGAAAGAGTTCTCTAGGCTGCCACTTATGGCTTTTTCTATGCTAAAAGCAAAGAGAAAGAAATGCCTTGATTGGCTGCCACAATAGTTATAGTTTTTTAAAATTTGATAAGACGACTCATTTTTTTTAATGTGTTGTAACTTACTTACTGTTGTAAGTTTAGTAATAATGTCCTGAAGATTCCATTACGAATGGGTAACCCTCAAAAATTGCTTTTAAGGGTGCGGAATGGAAAAAAATTTAAGGATCACGTGAAAATTACCGTTTTCGCGAGAATTCATCCGTGACAAGTTACTTTTGCTATATATATATGCACAAACAAAAACAACCCAGTGTCTAATTGTTAGGAATTACTTGTCCAAAAAAAGAAAATTAGTCGAGTATTATTATTATTTTTTTTTTGTTACATTTATTATTTCAAAATAAGATTAGTTTTTATATCTACAAACTAAAAAAAACAACCCAGTTACTGATTAATTACTGTCTTAAAAAAAAAAGAAAGCAAATTCAACGGGGTTTGGTTTTTTTCAATGGAGTATTTGAATTACGGTATTTTTATATATATACACAAGATTTACCAAAAAAAAAAAAAAGAAACCCACTTTCTGATTAATTACTGTCAAAAGAAATGCAAATTAGTCGACTATCATTTTTAAATTTAGTATTTCAATAAACCCACTTTCTGATTCATTACTGTCCCCCCCCCCCCCAAAAAAAAAGAAAACGGAAATTAGTCAGGTATCATTTTTCAATTGAATCTTTCAATGACGGTTCTTACTAATAGTAGTCGGGTATCAATTCTAAATTGTAGTATATAAATGACGTTACTTTTGATAGATTTAGAATTACGTATTGCTTTTTTAATAAAAATAATTGATTTTTACTCTTGACCAAAAATACCGTAACTTTAAAAAAAGACACACATAAAGTCCAAAAAAAATAAGAAAAAGTCCTGTAACTTTAAAGACACACATATAAACTCAAAAACAATCTAAGATTAATAAACATTGACTTATTATGTCTTGCTTTTGAATCAAATGATTGATTTACTCTTGCAAAAAAAAATACCGTAACTTTAAAAAGACACACATAAAGTCCCAAAAAAAATATTAGAAAAAGCCCCATAACTTTAAAGACACACACACAAATTCAAAAACAAGATAAGATTAATAAACATTTACTTATTATGTCTTGCTTTTGAATAAAAGTATTGATTTACTCTTGCAAAAAAAAATACCGTAACTTTAAAAAGACACACATAAAGTCCCAAAAAAAATATTAGAAAAAGCCCCGTAACTTTAAAGACACACACACAAATTCAAAAACAAGATAAGATTAATAAACATTTACTTATTATGTCTTGCTTTTGAATAAAAGTATTGATTTACTCTTGCAAAAAAAAAAAAAACCGTAACTTTAAAAAGACACACATAAAGTCCCAAAAAAAAAAAAGTTAGAAAAACACCGTAACTTTAAAAAGACACACACAAACAAACTCAAAAACAAGATAAGATTAATAAACATTTACAAAAATGAAAAAACTAACATCATATAATAGTATTAGTTAGTAGAATATTTTATTACAAATCTAAGAAATCAGATCTTTTTAGATCAAATCGATCATTTAGGTCTTGCCCCGGAATCGTTATATGTATATGTTTTTGATTAGCATCAATGCCATCCCATGGCGAACACCAGGGATGAGAAAATCTTTTTAATTACTCCCTATTAAGTCCCTCACTGAACCAGCAGCTACTGAGTTCAATAGCTTTTTTTATAGTAGGAAATGGTCTTCTTATTTTAGGATTTTTATATGTATTAGTCCATATAACAAATATATTATTTGTATATTTGACCCAAATAGAAGGTGTCTTACTAGCTGCATTTAATATTTAATTTTCAAAATTATTAATGAAGAGATCAGCAATTGCAGGTGACAGTGGAGAGCCCATTAAAAGTTCTTTAATATGTTTATACATTTGAAAATCATAAATAAAAACTGTATTTTCAAGGCAATGCTAATGAAATAATAAAATGATGTAAATTATTGTATTGAGTTATTATCAATAAAAGTTTCCTCAACAGGAATACTTGTAAACATAGAAGAAATGTCAAAACTGAAAGTTTTAAATAATAGAAATAAAATGAGCTGATTATTTAATCCTGAATGAAATGTTATCTGCCAATGGGTGTAAAAATTTAGCTAAATGTCAAGGAAAAAAATATGTGGGAAATTTTATACTACACACAAAAGGTTTTAATGATACCTTGGGTTTATGAATTTTAGATAAACTATAAAATTTAGGGTGTAATGATTAACCTTCTCTTGGAGAAATTTTATTTTTATATCCCCATTTATGCTAGAATATTTGATAAGAATTTTTTTCTAAAAAATATCAGACAATCTAATTTAATAATGGTTCTATAAATAACATCCTTTAATAAATTAAAAATTTTATAGTTATAATCTAAACGATTAAATACAACAGTCGAATTACCTTTAATTTCTAGAATAACAATGGAGACACTCTTAAAAAAAGTATGAAGTGCAACAAATTCTCCTTTAAATAATTTAATTTTTAATGATTTCATATTTTTCAAGACATCACAAAATTTAAATCTAATAAGATTGACAGTGTATAAGTTCTATATGTTTTAAAGAAGATTTTAGATTACAGATAATATTCTCAACTGAAATACATTTTGAAGTCAGCACATAATTAAAACTTTTCTCAAACAGAAAAACATTATTTAAAGAAAGTTGACCATTAGTTACATTTTTGACAACTTATAAACCAATCGAAGTATGTTTAATAAACTTTTTTTCTTTTTTATTAACAATAAAGCTAGTTTGTTTTCTGTTTAAAAGTTTAAATTATGAATCTATGTTGATATGTCTTTTATGTTTATAAGTATTCCTATTGAAGAAATTTCATTTATAATCGCTCAATATTACTTTAAAAATACATTTTTTATTTATGACTTTTAAAAGTAGAAACAAATTGAAGAACTTTCTGTGGACTCTCCACTGTCATCTGTAATTGCTGATCTCTTCATTAATAATTTTGAAAATCAAGCATTACATGCAGCTAATAAGACACTTTCTATTTGGCTCTAGAATTTGTTATATGATCTCATGATATTGATTCATTGATTCCTTTTCTTGTATTTTTAATGGCTTGCATCCTCATATTAAGTGTACCGAAGTTGAAAATTACAAAACGCTTTCATTTTTAGATGTCTAGGTGCTAGAACATCTGTATGACTTCTTATCAATATCTTTTTAGAGAACATTCATACAAACAGATATTTTATTTTTCATCATTTTCTGTGACAAGAAGTTTTTTGATGAGAGCATATAGTTTTACTGATAAAAATTATCTTGCTCAAGGAATATCGCACTAAAATTATTCTATTTTCTAATAGTTACAATAAAAACATCATATTCAATGCTTTACATTGCAATGATAGTAAAAAGAACTAAGATGATAAAATTAACAATTTAATTACCTATATAATTATTTGACCTTATATTAAAGGAGTCACTGACAAGATCAGTTGAAAACTATCTAATTTTAATGTTAAGACCACCTTCTCCACTAGCAAAAGTTTTGTGTGTTTTTCTGTAAACCTAAAAACATAGTACTTTTGGAAAGTCCATTTTCATAGTGCTTAATAAACTATATGGGTCAATCCAATAATTGAATTAAGTCAGAATTAGGGAGTATAAATTCTTTCAATCACAACTTAAATACATTCAGTTTTTGCTTCACATTTTTTTAGAAATTGATCACACACCTGACTTTGATAATGTTAAAACATTTATTAATTTGGAATTAGAGATTCTATTGAAATATTAAAAAAATCTGATGGTTTAAATCAATCTGATGATGCACAATGTATGACAGCATTGTGGAGACTACTTGTTTTATTTATTTCTTCTAAAATCAATTTGTAATTTATTAATTGTAAAACTGAAGGAAATAAAAATTTTGTTAATTTACCTATTTTTAATAATCAACCATCAAATATATATTAGAATGATTGTTCTTTAGTTCATGCTTGCTCAATCTCATTATTAATTAAGACATAACAGTTCTTCATTAAAAGACCTTAACCTTGACAAGGATAAATGTTATTTCATCATTGAATTTAAACAAAATAATAAGTGGTTTACCCACAAAACTTTATTATTGTGCGTAATTATTAATAATATAGTGATTTATGTAATATTGTGGAAAGAACTATTCCTCACATGGCATGCTCCCATTAATAATTGTTTTAAAATTAAATGGGTAATTTCAAGAAAATAAATATGTAAATAAAATCAATAAAAATTTGAGGTGAAGTAAGGTATACTTTTAAATTTTCAAATGTTGCTAAGCAAACTTACAATGGTTTAATATCATATTTGAGATCAGTGATAACATTGTCTTTGAGTATGATACTTAAAATTCCACCTGGTAACTTGAAAGTAAATCTTATACTATATTAATCCTTTGCTTGCATTTATTTATATATATATATATATGTGTGTGTGTGTGTTGTGTGTGCATGCTTGTATGTATATAATAATTAAATGTTGTGCTATGGAATATATGTGACAAGAAGATTTTATATTTATAAGGACATCTCTCATTTCAAATTTTGTTATATTGCAAATATCCATCATAGGACTAGAATACATGAATATCCACATTTACATTAATAATTGAACATTTATACATATATATAATCATAAAAGCAAGTCATATATTGCATGATATTGCTTTTATAAGCTTTTATTTACAAATATGTATACCAATAGCTCAAACAAGCTCTACTGAGGTGATCCAAAAGTTCAAAACCAGTTGGTCTCTGGGGATAGGAGTATTCTAGATAAAAATTTAAAATATTTTTCTCTTACTGCACTTATCAACAAGAGCTTATTTGAACTATTGGTATACTCCCTATATTACATATATGCACCCGAGTTTCTTTTTATGGGCATTTTTAATGCAATTTTGAAGTTATGCAATTCTTGTTTCTTCTTAATATCTTTTTATGCATTTTTCTTTTATATGATAAAGAAGTTCATATTTCATTTAAAATTGGGATTTTCTCATTTTATATACACACATTAAATTTTGCATACTTTAAATACCTGTTGGAAAAAGGTTTGGCAATAAATTTAGATACTGTAGATTTAGAAAAAGATAATGATACAGAAGTGAAATCTGTTCGTTTCACAGCAAAAATGATTCGAGAAAATCTTCAACTTTCTAATACGAGCTCCTAAATTCCAACAAGAGCTAAATAGTTTTTTTTTTTTTTATAAATGTCATAGCATCAGCCGGGACGCGAACCCGCCAACCCAGGCAACTGCCTGCAAGTGCAAGGCAGTCGCGCTGACCTCTCGACCACCAAGAGCTAAATAGTTGTATGTCTGGATATCATGAGTTTCATAAACAATTAGTAAGTCATCGTCTTAAATTTTAATCACTATTTACATTTTTGCCAAAAAACCATTAACACAGCATGAGACTGAAGTTGGCACTAATTCTGCTGTTTGTGTTTTCTCTTGTGATAAATCTGATTTTTTTACCAGTTCACAAATGAAACACATATTGTCAAATAATAATAATGATTAAAATATATATGAAAAAATGTAAAATAAATTACACATAAAAATATATTGTTTTGAATAAAATTAAATAGTTAATAAAAAAAAAAAAACTTTGTCTTGTATCAATTTTTTTCAAATATTTGAAATTTTTTATTAGTCAAACTTTATTTCCTTATTTTTTTTTATGCAAATTTTAAAGTAATTTTACCTTGTTACTTTGGTTTTATGCAATTTTTGAAAATTACAGAACGTATCACAAATTTTTTACGTTAAGTCTATTTTTGTGCAATTTTTTTATGCAGGTTTTTTATGGAATGTATCTACTGCATTAAAAAAGACCCAGATGTATATATATATAATATTGAACTTCTTCCATTATTATAAACAATATAAAAAAACTTTAACAGAGAATAATGAATAAAATTAATTAATCAATTCAAGTATACTTTCCATACATTAGTGTCACAATCGTGGTTATGAAAAAGAAAAGAAAAACAATAAAAAAAGCTACAGTATTTTATCATTAAAAATTTTTTAAAACCCATATTTTGCTCTTGTGTATATTTTATGCAATAAACCAAGCATATTTAATCATTCATATTCTATAATTTTTTCTTTACAAATCACTTTGACAATAAAAAACAACTGATATACAAATATTTTTATGACTATAAAATACAGACAGTTTTGTTAAATTAGCTTTAGCCATTTTGTACATAGGAAAATACTATGTCATTCATTCTTGTTCTCAGATTTGCTTTTATTTCACCATAGTACACCCTACGGCATATACAAAATTAGACAAGTCTAATTTATCTATTTATCTTTCTTATTTTATTTGCACATATCATTCCAATTTTATTTATAATATTCATTACATATAATAGCACCATCTATTTTTATCAATGCTATCTTTTCCAAGTCTAGACTTAATATTTTTTAATGCTCACCATATCTAAATATATTAATTGAATTGAACATTTCAGAAGTATAAATTTCCAAATTCTCAGTGTTGTCAGATTCAAATTTAGATAAAATGTTATTTCATTGCAAAATTGATATCCAACTTGTGAATGTATGTGAAATTTATACTTGAGATCTTCCATTCACACACACCCTAATATTGAATCTTTAACAATCATTTTATAACACAAAAAATTAATGCCTGCTTTATTTTTAAATCTAAATAGCAGATTAATATAATATGTTAGACTTTAAATCACAATTCTTTTTTGCACTCAAATGTATACCTATATTATGGCTAACTCTTCATTGCAACATCACCAAATATTTCACATATTATGGAAATATTTTTATCTAAAATGTAATAAATTATGAGTAGTATATTATTCATATACAGTCAGGAATTTATATATATAAGTAATAATTCTGAAATATATATATATATATATGTGTGTGTGTGTGGGTGTGTGTGTGTAATGATCATTAGCATATTTATATTGAACATTTATGTGAAGTCAGGTGATAATAAGAAAGTATATATAATTAATCCAATTATTCTGATATCTGTTATATGGTTAACTATTGTATTGGTACTGCTAGGGTTTTGCCTTAAATCATTCTCTTGCAGCTATCTTTGGTGCTATTTTGTTATTTTTATATTAATTTGATGCTAAAAACTGAAATTAAAATAAATATTAATTCATTAAAAACTGAAAATGTCAATAGTTTATAGTGAAATACTACAAAGGAATCAACAAAGTTTTGAACATCACTGATTGATAGATTTTTTGATCTTGGATGTGTAAATAAAATTATATACTTTTTTGATTGTGTCATCAATGAACAAAAAAATTGTGTATGTTCCATAGTTTATTTTAAAATTTATAATTATTTTTACAAAATATTTATATAATAAATTTTTAAAAAAATATTTTCATATTTACACTTAAATTTTTTTAATATGTTTTACTTTAAAAAATATTTAAGAAATTTGTAATATTGTTAAAAAACAAAACTATGGTTATTATGCTCCATCAAACACATAATACAGACTTTTTGTCATATTTTTATAATTATAAATGCAGTTTTAAATTTTAGAATTGAATCTCAAAGCTTTATAATGATTTTAAAATAATTTGTTTGTATTCTAAAAAGAAATTCACTCAACAAAGATTTTGTTAATTTATACTTTTTATCAGCTTTGCTGCAATTATCTAATAAGAAAAAACTTATTTTGATTATGTATGACACTTTATTTTACTTCATTATGTTTTTTTATATTTAGAAAGTTCAAATGTGATTTTTAGGATGTTTTTCATTTGCAAAATTATATTTTTAATAAATCAAGTACTATTTATTGATTCATAATATAGAACAAATGTTTTAATACTAAAACAAAATATTGAACTTATTAACTCAAAATCTCACTAGGAAATGGGAAAACATTAATAAGCAGAAGCATTAATAGTTAAACTCCTCTCTAGCTATTATCTTCATAGCTTATTAATTAGAAAAATGATTATTTTTTACTGTATTTTAGATCTTTTTATATAAAACTAACCAAAACAACAATAACCAAATATCAATCCTAAATCAATTTAGTAAATAGAATTGTTCGGAAACAATGTTTGCATTGTTAAATGTTTTAACCTAATATTAAATCAGTTGTGATGTATATTTGAGAGTAATAAATTTACTCAAAATAATATTATGATATATATGATTGTCCAAATTACAAATTCGCTGATAGCATATTACAATGTAAAATAGAATTCTGCATAATAAAAATTTTCAATTTTTTAACTTTTTGGTTGAAAAAATAAAATATTTATTTATCAAACAAAGCATTATGTGATTTAAGTAGAATGAATTAATTTTCGTTAAATGAAGTGTATTATTTGATATCTTAAAAATAAACAAGGAAACACCACTATTCAATTTACTCCAAAGACATATGTTGTAAGATTGGGTAATTAAGTGAATATCAGGTCTATGTCTTATATCTACTTTTCTAAGCTAGATTTTTTTTTGCAATCAATCAGCTTTAGTCATGAGCAAGATTTACAGTAATCTCTCTAGAAACAATCCTGATTTATTTACTTTATAAGCTAATAACATAAAATTCAAACATTATGGAATTTTAAATCCATGTAAATTTATATATAATATTTAAATCTTGTGATATCTATTACAAATAAAAAAAAGTAGACATTTCTTTTAGTTGTGTAAATGCAAATCACATTTCTCATTGAAAATGGAAAATAACCAAAAAAACAGGAGAACATTATATAGCACTAGTGCTGATATTCATTAATTATTCCAAGCTTACATTAGATGGCTTTGGAATAGAGTAAAAAAGTGAATAATGTTTTAGTTTTTGATATTGAAAGTTTACACACAATGTCATGTGATATTTTTGTAGAATATAATGTCCCTTATAAACATTAAATCTCTAAAAAATATTTAGCTACTTAGTTAAAGTCTGATATATCTAATTATAAAAGGAAATTGATTACAGTTCAAATTTTAAAATGATTAAATCTCATGTTAATTGCTTGAATAAAAGTAATAGTGGCTGGCAGTTAAGTAAGTGCAGATTTTGTTTTTTAACATAAAATGATCAATAGCTAAAAATCAATCAGAAAATATGACTATAGTACTACAATATGTTATGCATTGATTACTCAAGCATAACTATGGGAATAGAATAAACAATGATAGTTACTTTTTAATTGAAAAACTAAACAATGCTAACTCCATATGTTTGTAACATTATTATTTTTCATGGCATCATTTACATTGAAAACAACCAACCCTTTGAAATAGAAGCTCATATATAGGGTTTGTAATCAAAATGCTCACAAACAAATTCGAAACACTGGGAATATTTTTATACTGTTGATGACTGAAATAATTTATTTTTCTGTAGTTGTGTTATTTTATCTATAATTCTTTGTTTATTAAACATTGATTTTTACTTACAGTCAGTTCTATCAGATTTCATTTTCTTATTTTAAATACTTTTACATTAACATGCTCTGATTATGTTTCTGCCAATATGTTCATATTTTTAATTAATAATGAAAAACTACATTGCCATTTAGAACTCAAAATTCACAAAATTCCACCTCCCAAGAAAACTTTATAGCAATTGTGCAACCAGAAATATTACATTTGTAGAATAAAATTTTATTAATAATGATTTCATTGTTAAATAAAGTAAAATCCAATAAATCTGTGGAAACAATACATTTATAGTATTTAATGTTCATGATATCGGATTTAACTTAGAATTAACTTAAAAACCCATTACAGAAAATACTTTTATACAGTATATAATCACATGATATTAAAATTACTAGAATTCATATTTTGTGAGATTTTTACTTTTTAGTTTTAATCATTTTTTTAAAATAATATGTAAATATAACTAAAAAGTAAAAATAAAAAAAAAAAGATATAAAAAAACAATAGTTTTAATTAATGCTTTTATGTAAATAGTTGATTGTAAAAAAGCATGCAATAACAAAGTAGTTTCTTTCTGGGTTATTTCATTATTCTTGAAAATATCAGAGATCTTTTAAGAATCTTGACTTGTTACAAAAGAATTGGAAATTTTAGGAATATTATCATTTTCATATAAGCATTTGAGGGTTAAATAAATCATAAAAATGAAAAGGCCTTCAATTCTTTTATGAAACAATATTCCTGCAATTTCCAGTTGTTTTATAGCAAGTCCAGATTCTTAAGATCTCTGATTTTTTCCAAGAATGGCAAATTACTAAGTGATGATTACTTGTTATTTTGTACTTTTTAGTCAGCTATTTGCATAAAAACATTATTTTTAAAAAAAGTTCATTTTTTTTACATCTTATTTAGTAATGCAGTCAATATTAAAAAAATTATGTAATTTAACAGCTTTATTCAGGTTAATCAAAGCCAATAATTTACTTAATCTTGAATGTCTGCAAATATTTTTTATTTTAGAATTATTAAATTAATACTTACTTTTTGTCTGATAATTTCTAACACTTTCTTGTAATTTTTATATTTTATTATGCATGATTTTTCAGAGTTTTGACTGAATAATCATAAGACTGAAATTTTTTTGCTGTTTTATAAAAATTCACAAATTACCTCAAATATAAGTAACCAAAGTGATCCATTTTTCTGTCAAATATGTAAACTTGTATTTTTAAATACAGTAAAATACATAAATTACTTATTTCTTATATAAGAGAGAAGTTATAGAAAAAGGACAAACAAATATGAGTTGCTATTATGCTTTGATTTGTAGATTATCAGTGGTATTTAATTCATACAAATACTTTTTTTAGTGATTAGTGTATTAAATACATTTGTGTATAGATCCAGGATATTATCATATTTTGAAGAATATTTATAAAAATGCAACAGCAACAATGAGATTACATAATCATACTAGGAAAGTCAACATTGAGAAGAGTGTAAGACAGGGTGTCTCCATATCTCCAAAACTTTGACAGCAGTGCTGCAAGAAGTATTTTGTGAATTAAAATGGGAAGCATGGAATGAAAGTAAATGGATATTATTTAAGTCATTTAGATTTTGCATATAATGTAGTTGTTTTTGCAAATAATGCTTTAAAGTTACAGGAAATGTTGCAGGAGTTATTAGATGAAAGTAGAATTAAAGATAAATGTTAAAAAGTCTAAATAATGTTCAATGGATTTTCTCAAAATATAAAAATAAAGATTGATTATGATGAGTTATAGAAAAGCTAACAGCTACAAATATGTTGGTCATATAATTAATACAGATGAAAACATACGGGATGAAAATAATCATAGAATTAAACTTGGTTGGAGTGCTTTTCCTAAAAATAACTTGATGCTAAAGGAAAATATGCCTATGTGTTTGAAAAGGAAGTTGTTTATCAGTAAGGTGTTTTTACCAGCTCTTACTTATGGATCTGTTGTTCTTGGACATTTAATATAGAAGAGTTGGTCAGAAACATCTCCTTAGATCAATCAAAGAAGTATGGAGAGATGCATGTTAGGAGTAACAAGATTTTAAAATGCAAAATATGTGTGAGAACAAATAGGTGTTATTGACCACATTGGAAAAATTAAAAGTCTGAAGTGGTGCTGGGCTGAAAATATTAAAAGGAAGAGATGATAATAGATAAACAGTTGAAATTTTAAACTGGATTTCTAAGAGATTGTAAAAGATCCAGAAAGAGATCATGTGTGAGATGGATGGATGAAATAAGAAAGTGTGCAGGGGTGATGTGGAGAAGAGAAGCTAAAGATAGAAGATGAATTGAACTTGGGAGAAACTTTCATCCTTCAGTGTATTGATAATGGTCGGTGATGATGATGATCTTTATAACTATAAAAAGATTATAAATGTAAAGTATTTTCAATCACAATATGCATCAACATCTTCTAGATTTTATTGTTGAAAACAAAATTTAATTTGTAAGATTTATTAGAAAATGAAAGATAAAAATAAAATTATATTTGCTTGCTTTTTTGGGAATACCAAAGCTCACATCCAGGACTTATTCTAAGAATTTATGAACAAACAAAAACAAGATCTATAATATGTATTCACTATGCAAAAAAAATAATCAAAAGATATCTGAATTTATAAAGTTAATAGATTTAAGTTATTAATTATCGATTTGGAAAGTCATTATTACCTTATAAATATTAAATTTTGATTTGCATCTGACAGCATCCACTTTAAGTATATTAATAATTATTACCAATCATTTATTAGATTAGAGATTATCATAGCATTAGTTGCATAGATATAGATTTTCAAACTCAAAAATAAATATATGTTTTTATTAAAACATAGCCACTCGGCATCTCCAAAGTCATCCCTTTTTCTTGTGCTTCACCAAACATATGAATAAATACATCAGAAGAAGATTAATATTGTCCAAGATGCATTTATATATATATATATGGAATTATTTTTCATTCATTGAAAGCACTCTTATTTTATGCTGACATTTGAAAAAAGATTGATGTTAAAGCTATGGACTCTATTCAATATTTTATAGCATTCAAAATAATAATTTCATCTTTTTATAAAGTGACATGATTTAAAATGTAATAATGTGAGAAGAAACTATTATTGTGAATACTGTTGAAAAGATTAATTTAAATGACATTAAATTTCTAATTGTAGAGAGCATTTACATTTCAAAACAATTTCATTTCTAATGAGGTAGTCTTGTATTGGAAATGACTGCTATTCTAAACTCACATTTCTCAAAAAAAAAAGAAGAAATCTTTTGAGTTATAAGTACCAACTTTTCTTATTAGTAATAGTTTATAAAGTGATTTTTTTAAAAAGTGCATTTACTGGCTATAAGAGTAAAGTATTTTGAATAGTCAAAATATTATGATATTCTAACACAATGATCTGGGTTATCAAGTTTTTGTGCAGTTTGATCAAGTGATGAAGTGGCAAATTAAAATAAAGATCTGAATCCAAGCACAATCTGCTATTTCTGCTATTTAGATATCACATGGTCTTCAAAGTAATAAACTATGTTTATATTTTCTCTATAATTTAATGCAGTAGTAATGTATGGAACTCAGTAGATGATAGTTCTGGATTAAATCACAACCTAACATTAACAGTGCTTAATGTCACATGATCTACAGAGTAACAAATCATTGCATTATTTAATATTTTTATTTTTGGTTTTACTTTCTCGGATGTAGAAAACTATTACTAAAAAATAATAATTTAAGATCAATTTTATTTTGAGTAATGCAACATCTCACTTTTGAAATTATTAGTTTCTATTAAAAAATAAATAAACTTGTATTTTACTATTGATTATGTACCCAATATTTTAAAAACTGTCTATTGCTTAAAAGTCCGTTACGAAGTGTTCTGTTCAAAATATAATAAAACAAATGTAAATAGCAAAAATATTATGCAAAAATTTTGAAAGAAAATATTTCCAAGATTAATAAACATTTTGAATGCCACAGATTTTCTGTTTAATAAAAGAATTATATACATGAGCTATCAATTTATTTAGAGATATAATATAGACTTGGGTCATAAATTTGATAAAAAATAATTTTTGCAAACATTGCAGGATTTTATAAATTTAATAAAGGTTCTAAAATTTTATTTCTTCCTGTTATTAAAAAGTGAAAGAAATGGATTAAATGTTAACAGCCAGATAAAGACAAGATGAACAGTGTGAAGAATCTGTGATTGAAGCAAAACTGAATTGCAAAACTTCAAGATATCACAAATTATTATTTTAAAATGCTTTACTTTCTGAGACTATTTTATAATCGATGCATTGTTTCTGAGCAATGCTCCCAACTAGTGAAATAAAATGTAAAGCATAGAATTACACTAATGTCAAATTTTATTTCAGAAATTAAACAAATGATACTTCATAGAGTTCTTGAAGATTAGTGCTTCATTTTTTAAATAAACATTAATTATTGTATAACCATTTTTATTAAATTGTTTTGTGTTTTTTTTTTCAGTCCTCCTCTTTGTTCAGTTTACATTTATAAGTAAATTATTACAATTTGATTTACAAGTGTCAAATTTTCTGCATTCACAATTTTGATCATATCCACTTTAGATGAATGCATTAATGATTACTGTTTACCATTTATTAATCCAAAGATTGTATTTTCATTTCTAGCTCAGATATAAACTTTAAATCTACTTTATTATATGTTTTTTAACT